>JAUPFZ010000034.1:30000-45000 GCA_036937285.1 Euphydryas editha | reverse complement strand
GGGGGGGAGACAGTGTATGTCTGTTTATTCCGTAACAATTTTTCCTTATAATCTAAATTTACTAAACTATTTACATCTTTAACTTAGGTCTAATACATTCAATAGGCAGGTTATACAAGCAAGATCCAAACTATTAATATTGACAGAATTTAATTGTGTAAATAAAACTATTTTTACTGTTTACAACTTAGAGCTAACTTAAGACTATATTCCTATTCTATGTGACAATTATTGCTCATGTTAGACTACTTATAACTAAACTATAAATAACTAACATGATTTAACTAAACTCTATTTCTATAATTAACTATTTTACAAATTTTCTTACAGTAATCCAGGAACAAGTCTCTGTTTCTGCTCAAAACAACATCTGGTAAAACATTACGTTCTAATTTGCGGTCTAAAATAATTTCGATCTCCCGCCTCTCTCGGTCATGGGCCGGGCAGTCCAGGAGGACGTGGAGGACAGACTCCGAACACGCAGGATCGCAGACGCACGATGGACTCTCCTTGCACTTGAAGCGGTGCAAGTACTCGGAGAATCCACCATGCCCCGTCAATACCTGGGTGACAAATCTATCCACCTTTATTTTACCAATGATACGGTATGCGGCTATCGCGTCCGGGAAAAAGACCCGGGTGACACCGGCTGTTTCACCGGCCCGGTATCGCTGGTTCCATTCATCAAGCGATCGCATACGAATGCTTCGCTTGATGAATGAAACCGGGCAGCTGTCGTAGTCGAAGGCGCGCTTGGACTTTAGCGCAGCTTCCTTGGCCAGATGGTCGGCACGCTCGTTCCCCTCTAGTCCCGCGTGGGCTTTGATCCAGAACAAATTTACATGTTTGTCCTGTATCAAAGCCCTTCGCAGGTGGCCCCGCGCCTCGACGGCCAGGGGGTGGAGGGCAACTGGATTTATTGTCGTTTGCAGTGCCGACAGGGAGTCGGAGTAGATCCCGATTGATCTGGCCGAGTTATCTGCGGCCGTCCGCGCCGCCCTGCATATCGCCAGGAGTTCCGCCTGGTAGACGGTGCAGAAGGACGGCAAAGTAAGCTTGAGGGTTTTGGTTTCGGCGGCGCCTCTCCATATGGATAACGCCGCACCCACCTTGCCCTCAATCTTACTGCCGTCCGTGTAGATATTTATATCATGGTCGATGTTCTCCATAAGTTGGTCCTGGTCCCCTAGGCACTGGAAGTCCAAGTCGATATGCTGGGCGGGATGCGGAGACCGCAGAGCCGAGGACATCCGTTCCACCTCCCGATCCCCTATCGCGTCCTGGGGTATACCCCTCCTCGCACCGTACAGCGCCGCGGCTTCGCGGACGCGCAGGTCAAGGGGAAGTATCCCAGCGAGCAACAGTGCAGAGTTCAGGGAGGTGGTGCGGTATGCCCTGCACAGCTTCTGCGCAAAGCCCCGCTGGACCACGTTCAGCTGCTTTCGAACACCGAGCTTGTCCACAGCCGGCGCCCAAACGGCAGCCGCATACAGTATCACGGGCTCAACCACCGCTCTGTAAATAACGCGGATGACTTCGGGGTGGAGGCCCCAGCTCGCCTTCGCGGCTCTCGAAAGCTGGGAATAGAAGGTGACGGCCTTCTTACAAACGTTCGCGACGTGCGTGTTGAAGGTAAGGCGTTGGTCTAGGACGACTCCCAGTAATTTGATTTCGCCCACCATACCGATGTCGACCCCGCCCATGTGGAGGCGTGGGGTGTCATACTTCAGTTTGCGCGTGATGACCATAGCACTGGTCTTGTGCGGCGCAAACTTCAGCTTATTCTGGACTCCCCACTCCCTCACATGCTCGAGGGCGGCATTGGCGTGGTTTTCGACCTCAAGAGCCGTCTTACCCTCAAAGACCAACACCACATCGTCAGCGAACGCCTGCACATAATAATGTCTAGCCTCCAACTCACGAAGCAGTGGATCCAATAAGAGGTTCCACAAAATCGGCCCGCCGATAGACCCTTGCACGCAACCCTTCCCGGTTTCTCTCACGTGCTCTTCCCCACAGTACCGTGCGCGAACATGCCTGCCGCTCAGGTAGCTGCCCAGGAGCCTAAGGATGTTAATCGGCACTCGTTCCTCCGCCAGTCTGACTTTGATACGTGGCCACCAAGCGTTGTCGAAGGCGCCCTCTATATCCAGGGACACAAGCGTCATCAACTTTTTGTTAGTGAGACCTAATCTGATGTGTTGAACCAGTGTATAGAGGGCGTCTTCGGTACTCCGCTGGGGCATAAAGCCGAACTGGCGGGTGCTGAGCCTGGGCGCTATATGATGTTTAAGCCTAGCGACAAGCATTTTCTCCAACACTTTCCCCAGCACCGGAAGGAGACCTATCGGCCGGTACGACCGCGGTGTCGTGTAGGTGCTCTTCCCCGGCTTGCGGAGGAAGATCACCGTTGCCTCCTTCCAGGGCCCGGGAAAGTGCCGGAGTTCGAGGCACCTGTTGAAGAGAGCCAGCGAGAGATCGGGGTCATACTCTATCGCGTGCAAACATATATCGGCGGTAAAACCGTCCGCGCCTGGAGCCTTCTTCGGATTGAAGGACCGGCAGGCCAATTTCAACTCCAAAGGAGTGAAAGGCGGGTCCGACACATCCGAAGAGGTTTCGACGTCAAAGAGCTCGGCTTGTACCCTCACCCTTCGGTGCTCCTCGGAGTCGTCCTCTTCGGAGTCCTCCGGGTAGAAGGTTTCGGCCATAAGCCTCACCGAGCCTTTGGCGTCTAGCCCCATATTGTTTACCACCAGCGGTGGATCCACGTCTCTCCTGGATGTTCTGCTGAGGACCCGGTAGATTCCCCCCCATACCGATTCCCCGTCCTGGCGCTCACAGAAGGCAACCCAGCTGCGCGTCTGCGCATGCCTGACTTCGGTCTCATACCTTTCCTTCGCCTCGAGGTACTCCCCGACTACCTTCTGACGCCTAACCGGCGCTGCACACCGAATCCTACATTTCTTGGTGGCCACCTCACGCTTAAGCGCTGCCAACCCCTCGTTCCACCATGGCATATTCAGTACATCTTTCCGCTTAATAGGCGGAATGGACAAGGCACATGCTTCTGCTATGATTTTATTAAATTTTGAAATTGTATCATCCAAATCGAAACTATTATTTACACTATTTAAATGACTTTGGGTAAATTTTTCTCTATTTAAAATTTGGCCCAGTTTCTCACGAAACTGGGCCCAATTCGCATTTTTGGTATAATAGATCCTGGTGGTATGTCTAATGTGGTTTTTGTTGATGTGCCTTGTCCGTAATGTAAAGGATATGCCATTGTGGTCCGAGTTGGTCAGGTCTTCGCGCACGCGCCAGTCGTCCACCAAGCCATAAAGGTCCGGCGATACAGCAGTTATGTCAACATAACTGCTGTACCTCACGCCGCCCCGGATAGTGTCGAACGTAGGGGTTTCCCCTCGGTTCAGGAGGCAGAGTCCGAGATCCTCCAGTGTCCCGTGCAGTTCGTCGCCTCTGCGATCGGTCACGGGGCTTCCCCACCAAGCGCACTTCGCATTGGAGTCGCCTCCAATAACAATACTCCGAGCCCCTGTCTCGCGCTGCACCCGGCGCAGATGTGCCAGGTACGAGTCCATCGGCAGGTCAGGTTCAAAGTAGAATGAAACCAGGATGATCTCCCAGTTGCGGGCACAGATCCCCACCACTGAGATGTTGTTCGTGGTGAGTTTCGGAAACTGTGTAATGTGAAGGTCCGTGTCAAAAACTATGATCGCGGCCTTTACAGTCCCACTTCCACGGTCCGCACACTGGAAGACTCTGATCCCATTCCTACCCCTCACATAGCCCTCCCCGCCGACGTATGGCTCCTGTACCAAGGCAACCCGCGCACGCTGGTTAGAGGCCTCGATCAACAGCTCGGAGTACGCCAATCTACTACGCTGGAGGTTCGACTGGAGTATTTTGATAGCCCCTGTGTCCGCCGGCACGCCCTTAGCAGTACGCTACGGATTGACGGGCGAGGTCATCCCACCTCTTCCTGACGGGACAGTCGTCGCTAAATGCGTTGTGTTCAACATTGTCAAACTTCGCGCGACGACAGTTCCGGCAGGAAGGTGGGGAACCCGCCAGCCAATCCGCGCATTTGGCCTTGAGGTGCGGCCCTCCACAGTGGCTACACAGGTCTGCTGGGTCCTTACAGTACTTCCGCCCGTGGCCAAACCCTAGGCATCGCGTGCACTGGACCAGTGGAGACTGGTCTTCTGCTCGCACCCTCTGGAGGTCGACATGGACCGAGCCCACGCCGGTTATCCTTGCCCAGAGGGTGGGCGACGCGCTTAGGACAACATTGGCCACGTGCGGGTTCCTCGTCCTCCTGCGATACTTGACTAGGAGGCGGTCTTCCCCGGTGCCGAGGCCATCAAAGAGGTCCCGGTTCTGGTTCCTCAGGGCCTTGATTATATCGCCGTCAGTATTCATGGCCAAGACTCCTCTGAGTACCAGAAGCGGGTCTCTATTTTTGATGTCCTCGACAACGAGGCCCGTTCCTTCCTTTGTGAGCCGCTCCTTTACCTTTCGTTTGTCCTCAACAGTCCCGAACCCCATGATTATCTTCCGGTCCTTAGCCTTTCGGACCCGGTCAATCTTAACCCACCCCTCTTTGGCGTCTATGGTCCGCCTCACCTTCCCGAGGACCTCCTCTCCTGTCTCCTCCTTGTCCTGGGAGGTGACGACTACAGAATGCAAAGCTGCAGGCCTCAAAGGCTGCTGCGGCTTTGCGGCAGCCACACTCGCATAGCTCCGTTGCTGCTCTTCGGCCGCCCTGCTGCACTTCGCAAGCTGCTCCTGGAGAGCCCTCATCCTCTCGTTGCTCTCCAGGAGAAGCCGAGAGTGCTCGTCGAGCCTAGCGCTCAATCCGGGGTCCGAAGGCACCGTAAATGTGGCGTCGGCGTCTATGACCGCCGGCGCCTCCTTCACGGAGCCCCCGCTCCCCTTTCGAGCCCTCTCGGCCTTCAGTTCGGCCTCCGACTCAGCAACGAGCTTCCCGAGCCCGTCCAGGAACCTCAAGAGCGAAGCTTTGATTTCGCCCTTGAGGTTCCTGGACGCTTCCAGTTGGGTTTTCGCCTTTTCTACGAGGGCCGTCGCTTGCTGCACCCTTGTCCGATTTTTAGCCGCCACCGGCGAGCGGATCCGCGCCTCCCCCCCCTCCTTCGGGCTATCAGGCCGCTTTTGGGTCACTTTCTTTACTTTGGAGGTGGTCGGGGCGCCCTGAACCTTTGCAGAGGAAGGGTCAGTGGCGACACCCTCCCACTTCTCCAAACTATGCCGAGTCAATTTTTTGACTTCCTTGGGGGGGGTTGTGGGTGGGTTCGTCGAATCCATCGTGTCTTTTACTGGGGTGCGAATCATGGTAGGTCGCGTTAAGTTTTTAAAATATAGATAAAATTGTCAAAGAAATAAAATTGTAAAATTTCAAAAGTCAAAATATTTTTAAAAATCCGCAATAGCGGGATGTATATATCAAAAACAGAGAGTGTTCCGTCAAAAAATACGCTGTACAATAATACAGCACTTAAAATGACTTAAAAACTAACTTAAAACTAATATAAACACTTCCGCAGCCGATTCACGGAGAGTCTCTACAACGACTCTAGGTAGAGTCGCCGGATCAGTACCAGCTGATAGTCCTAGCCGGGGGCAGGTCAGCGGAGAAAACCGCGTCGCTCTACGACCAACGGTTCCCGAGCTATCGCGATTTTAATTTTTCAAAGATGGCGGACCAAAAAGTGGTTCCGCCGCAACCAAATTTCAAAAATCAATAACTCGCGAACCGCCGGCCGCAGAGACACGAGCGACGGCTCCCCGTGCTGGGCTCTTTGCCCTCTGCCCGAAACCGGTGGTATTTTCACAATTTTCGGGGTAACTCTATATAGAGCTCCCGATAGTCCAATTTTGTGACCCTAAATATGCCAACCACCCCGGTGAAAACCGCGTCTCGCTACGACCAGCGGTTGCCGAGATATTGCGCCCAAAAGAAAACCAAGATGGCGTCCGCGCACTTTGCGCGAGATTTTAAAATTCAATATCTCGGGAACCGCCGGTCGCAGAACAGCGTGCGACGGCTCTCCGTGATGGTCTCCACGAGCTCTACCGGGATATGGGCCCAAAGGTAGGGCTCGGGGGTTCAACTCTACCTAGAGTCGCTGACGTGTCAGAATTGTAGCCCTCGTTTTGCCCGACTAGACGTCGAAAACCGCAAGTTCGAGCGCTAACCCAAGCCCGAGATATTCGGTATTTAATATTTTACCGATGGCGGACAAGATGGCCGCCACGAGACAATAATTTTACCAAATCGTGTGTACTCGGTCGAAACCACTCGTGCTTGGGCTCAAACGATCGGGCTTTTTATTACCTAGTAGATGGACGACACAAAAAATTTTTAGAATCAACCCCCGATTTATGGGGTTGAAAAAACACACAATTTTGCAATAAAATTTAAAATAAGATGTACAAAAACTATTATAAAAATCTACAAAAAATTTATTAACCTAAATGAGCTATATACAATTTTTTAAAATAGGTTCCGGAGCGATCGGTCCAGGGGTTGCAACCCCACGTGCCCCACTCGAATTTTCAAAAAATTTTTACTCCGAAACTACTGGTCGAAAAAATCTGAATTTTGGTATGTTAGTAGACCTCAATGAGGTCTATCTAAAACGCAAAAAATAAAGGGGGGTCGTCGCTTTCAATTTTGAAATAATAAATTTTGAATTTTGAATAAATTTTTAAAACCTGATAACTCCGGAACCACAAACCTTAAAATTATGCTGCGAACGCCGCTGAGCTCGCCGCGTTGCGCCGCGTCGAATGAGGTGCGTAACACCTCCCTCACCCCGCTGGATCCAAGACCACGTGGCCACGTGGTCTTCGGTTTTTTAATTTTAATTCCGCGCGCTTGCGCGAGAAAAATCCAAAACTGGTGTCAAATGAAAGGTCTTTTAATGGCGCATCGAACGACGTAATAAAAAGTATACGTCGTCGATCTTGTTTGAGCGGCGTACGCCGTCAAAGTTTTTAATTTTTGTAAAACTGTCACTTTTCAGCACTTTTCACTGGGAAAACGAACACAGCCGAAGTAAAACGATATACCACCGTGTAGGGCGCACTGAGACGCAACTTTTGATGTACTTTTTGTAAAAATCGGTTCACTTTTTCCCACTTAAAATGATTTTTAAGTGTTAAAACTTTGCGGAGCTGCAGCGAAAAATAGTTGTACACGTCCACCTCTGAGTGCGTTCGACGGTTAGGTTAGGTTAGGTTAGGTTAGGTTAGGTTAGGTTAGGTTAGGTTAGGTTAGGTTAGGTTAGGTTAGGTTAGGTTAGGTTAGGTTAGGTTAGGTTAGGTTAGGTTAGGTTAGGTTAGGTTAGGTTAGGTTAGGTTAGGTTAGGTTAGGTTAGGTTAGGTTAGGTTAGGTTAGGTTAGGTTAGGTTAGGTTAGGTTAGGTTAGGTTAGGTTAGGTTAGGTTAGGTTAGGTTAGGTTAGGTTAGGTTAGGTTAGGTTAGGTTAGGTTAGGTTAGGTTAGGTTAGGTTAGGTTAGGTTAGGTTAGGTTAGGTTAGGTTAGGTTAGGTTAGGTTAGGTTAGGTTAGGTTAGGTTAGGTTAGGTTAGGTTAGGTTAGGTTAGGTTAGGTTAGGTTAGGTTAGGTTAGGTTAGGTTAGGTTAGGTTAGGTTAGGTTAGGTTAGGTTAGGTTAGGTTAGGTTAGGTTAGGTTAGGTTAGGTTAGGTTAGGTTAGGTTAGGTTAGGTTAGGTTAGGTTAGGTTAGGTTAGGTTAGGTTAGGTTAGGTTAGGTTAGGTTAGGTTAGGTTAGGTTAGGTTAGGTTAGGTTAGGTTAGGTTAGGTTAGGTTAGGTTAGGTTAGGTTAGGTTAGGTTAGGTTAGGTTAGGTTAGGTTAGGTTAGGTTAGGTTAGGTTAGGTTAGGTTAGGTTAGGTTAGGTTAGGTTAGGTTAGGTTAGGTTAGGTTAGGTTAGGTTAGGTTAGGTTAGGTTAGGTTAGGTTAGGTTAGGTTAGGTTAGGTTAGGTTAGGTTAGGTTAGGTTAGGTTAGGTTAGGTTAGGTTAGGTTAGGTTAGGTTAGGTTAGGTTAGGTTAGGTTAGGTTAGGTTAGGTTAGGTTAGGTTAGGTTAGGTTAGGTTAGGTTAGGTTAGGTTAGGTTAGGTTAGGTTAGGTTAGGTTAGGTTAGGTTAGGTTAGGTTAGGTTAGGTTAGGTTAGGTTAGGTTAGGTTAGGTTAGGTTAGGTTAGGTTAGGTTAGGTTAGGTTAGGTTAGGTTAGGTTAGGTTAGGTTAGGTTAGGTTAGGTTAGGTTAGGTTAGGTTAGGTTAGGTTAGGTTAGGTTAGGTTAGGTTAGGTTAGGTTAGGTTAGGTTAGGTTAGGTTAGGTTAGGTTAGGTTAGGTTAGGTTAGGTTAGGTTAGGTTAGGTTAGGTTAGGTTAGGTTAGGTTAGGTTAGGTTAGGTTAGGTTAGGTTAGGTTAGGTTAGGTTAGGTTAGGTTAGGTTAGGTTAGGTTAGGTTAGGTTAGGTTAGGTTAGGTTAGGTTAGGTTAGGTTAGGTTAGGTTAGGTTAGGTTAGGTTAGGTTAGGTTAGGTTAGGTTAGGTTAGGTTAGGTTAGGTTAGGTTAGGTTAGGTTAGGTTAGGTTAGGTTAGGTTAGGTTAGGTTAGGTTAGGTTAGGTTAGGTTAGGTTAGGTTAGGTTAGGTTAGGTTAGGTTAGGTTAGGTTAGGTTAGGTTAGGTTAGGTTAGGTTAGGTTAGGTTAGGTTAGGTTAGGTTAGGTTAGGTTAGGTTAGGTTAGGTTAGGTTAGGTTAGGTTAGGTTAGGTTAGGTTAGGTTAGGTTAGGTTAGGTTAGGTTAGGTTAGGTTAGGTTAGGTTAGGTTAGGTTAGGTTAGGTTAGGTTAGGTTAGGTTAGGTTAGGTTAGGTTAGGTTAGGTTAGGTTAGGTTAGGTTAGGTTAGGTTAGGTTAGGTTAGGTTAGGTTAGGTTAGGTTAGGTTAGGTTAGGTTAGGTTAGGTTAGGTTAGGTTAGGTTAGGTTAGGTTAGGTTAGGTTAGGTTAGGTTAGGTTAGGTTAGGTTAGGTTAGGTTAGGTTAGGTTAGGTTAGGTTAGGTTAGGTTAGGTTAGGTTAGGTTAGGTTAGGTTAGGTTAGGTTAGGTTAGGTTAGGTTAGGTTAGGTTAGGTTAGGTTAGGTTAGGTTAGGTTAGGTTAGGTTAGGTTAGGTTAGGTTAGGTTAGGTTAGGTTAGGTTAGGTTAGGTTAGGTTAGGTTAGGTTAGGTTAGGTTAGGTTAGGTTAGGTTAGGTTAGGTTAGGTTAGGTTAGGTTAGGTTAGGTTAGGTTAGGTTAGGTTAGGTTAGGTTAGGTTAGGTTAGGTTAGGTTAGGTTAGGTTAGGTTAGGTTAGGTTAGGTTAGGTTAGGTTAGGTTAGGTTAGGTTAGGTTAGGTTAGGTTAGGTTAGGTTAGGTTAGGTTAGGTTAGGTTAGGTTAGGTTAGGTTAGGTTAGGTTAGGTTAGGTTAGGTTAGGTTAGGTTAGGTTAGGTTAGGTTAGGTTAGGTTAGGTTAGGTTAGGTTAGGTTAGGTTAGGTTAGGTTAGGTTAGGTTAGGTTAGGTTAGGTTAGGTTAGGTTAGGTTAGGTTAGGTTAGGTTAGGTTAGGTTAGGTTAGGTTAGGTTAGGTTAGGTTAGGTTAGGTTAGGTTAGGTTAGGTTAGGTTAGGTTAGGTTAGGTTAGGTTAGGTTAGGTTAGGTTAGGTTAGGTTAGGTTAGGTTAGGTTAGGTTAGGTTAGGTTAGGTTAGGTTAGGTTAGGTTAGGTTAGGTTAGGTTAGGTTAGGTTAGGTTAGGTTAGGTTAGGTTAGGTTAGGTTAGGTTAGGTTAGGTTAGGTTAGGTTAGGTTAGGTTAGGTTAGGTTAGGTTAGGTTAGGTTAGGTTAGGTTAGGTTAGGTTAGGTTAGGTTAGGTTAGGTTAGGTTAGGTTAGGTTAGGTTAGGTTAGGTTAGGTTAGGTTAGGTTAGGTTAGGTTAGGTTAGGTTAGGTTAGGTTAGGTTAGGTTAGGTTAGGTTAGGTTAGGTTAGGTTAGGTTAGGTTAGGTTAGGTTAGGTTAGGTTAGGTTAGGTTAGGTTAGGTTAGGTTAGGTTAGGTTAGGTTAGGTTAGGTTAGGTTAGGTTAGGTTAGGTTAGGTTAGGTTAGGTTAGGTTAGGTTAGGTTAGGTTAGGTTAGGTTAGGTTAGGTTAGGTTAGGTTAGGTTAGGTTAGGTTAGGTTAGGTTAGGTTAGGTTAGGTTAGGTTAGGTTAGGTTAGGTTAGGTTAGGTTAGGTTAGGTTAGGTTAGGTTAGGTTAGGTTAGGTTAGGTTAGGTTAGGTTAGGTTAGGTTAGGTTAGGTTAGGTTAGGTTAGGTTAGGTTAGGTTAGGTTAGGTTAGGTTAGGTTAGGTTAGGTTAGGTTAGGTTAGGTTAGGTTAGGTTAGGTTAGGTTAGGTTAGGTTAGGTTAGGTTAGGTTAGGTTAGGTTAGGTTAGGTTAGGTTAGGTTAGGTTAGGTTAGGTTAGGTTAGGTTAGGTTAGGTTAGGTTAGGTTAGGTTAGGTTAGGTTAGGTTAGGTTAGGTTAGGTTAGGTTAGGTTAGGTTAGGTTAGGTTAGGTTAGGTTAGGTTAGGTTAGGTTAGGTTAGGTTAGGTTAGGTTAGGTTAGGTTAGGTTAGGTTAGGTTAGGTTAGGTTAGGTTAGGTTAGGTTAGGTTAGGTTAGGTTAGGTTAGGTTAGGTTAGGTTAGGTTAGGTTAGGTTAGGTTAGGTTAGGTTAGGTTAGGTTAGGTTAGGTTAGGTTAGGTTAGGTTAGGTTAGGTTAGGTTAGGTTAGGTTAGGTTAGGTTAGGTTAGGTTAGGTTAGGTTAGGTTAGGTTAGGTTAGGTTAGGTTAGGTTAGGTTAGGTTAGGTTAGGTTAGGTTAGGTTAGGTTAGGTTAGGTTAGGTTAGGTTAGGTTAGGTTAGGTTAGGTTAGGTTAGGTTAGGTTAGGTTAGGTTAGGTTAGGTTAGGTTAGGTTAGGTTAGGTTAGGTTAGGTTAGGTTAGGTTAGGTTAGGTTAGGTTAGGTTAGGTTAGGTTAGGTTAGGTTAGGTTAGGTTAGGTTAGGTTAGGTTAGGTTAGGTTAGGTTAGGTTAGGTTAGGTTAGGTTAGGTTAGGTTAGGTTAGGTTAGGTTAGGTTAGGTTAGGTTAGGTTAGGTTAGGTTAGGTTAGGTTAGGTTAGGTTAGGTTAGGTTAGGTTAGGTTAGGTTAGGTTAGGTTAGGTTAGGTTAGGTTAGGTTAGGTTAGGTTAGGTTAGGTTAGGTTAGGTTAGGTTAGGTTAGGTTAGGTTAGGTTAGGTTAGGTTAGGTTAGGTTAGGTTAGGTTAGGTTAGGTTAGGTTAGGTTAGGTTAGGTTAGGTTAGGTTAGGTTAGGTTAGGTTAGGTTAGGTTAGGTTAGGTTAGGTTAGGTTAGGTTAGGTTAGGTTAGGTTAGGTTAGGTTAGGTTAGGTTAGGTTAGGTTAGGTTAGGTTAGGTTAGGTTAGGTTAGGTTAGGTTAGGTTAGGTTAGGTTAGGTTAGGTTAGGTTAGGTTAGGTTAGGTTAGGTTAGGTTAGGTTAGGTTAGGTTAGGTTAGGTTAGGTTAGGTTAGGTTAGGTTAGGTTAGGTTAGGTTAGGTTAGGTTAGGTTAGGTTAGGTTAGGTTAGGTTAGGTTAGGTTAGGTTAGGTTAGGTTAGGTTAGGTTAGGTTAGGTTAGGTTAGGTTAGGTTAGGTTAGGTTAGGTTAGGTTAGGTTAGGTTAGGTTAGGTTAGGTTAGGTTAGGTTAGGTTAGGTTAGGTTAGGTTAGGTTAGGTTAGGTTAGGTTAGGTTAGGTTAGGTTAGGTTAGGTTAGGTTAGGTTAGGTTAGGTTAGGTTAGGTTAGGTTAGGTTAGGTTAGGTTAGGTTAGGTTAGGTTAGGTTAGGTTAGGTTAGGTTAGGTTAGGTTAGGTTAGGTTAGGTTAGGTTAGGTTAGGTTAGGTTAGGTTAGGTTAGGTTAGGTTAGGTTAGGTTAGGTTAGGTTAGGTTAGGTTAGGTTAGGTTAGGTTAGGTTAGGTTAGGTTAGGTTAGGTTAGGTTAGGTTAGGTTAGGTTAGGTTAGGTTAGGTTAGGTTAGGTTAGGTTAGGTTAGGTTAGGTTAGGTTAGGTTAGGTTAGGTTAGGTTAGGTTAGGTTAGGTTAGGTTAGGTTAGGTTAGGTTAGGTTAGGTTAGGTTAGGTTAGGTTAGGTTAGGTTAGGTTAGGTTAGGTTAGGTTAGGTTAGGTTAGGTTAGGTTAGGTTAGGTTAGGTTAGGTTAGGTTAGGTTAGGTTAGGTTAGGTTAGGTTAGGTTAGGTTAGGTTAGGTTAGGTTAGGTTAGGTTAGGTTAGGTTAGGTTAGGTTAGGTTAGGTTAGGTTAGGTTAGGTTAGGTTAGGTTAGGTTAGGTTAGGTTAGGTTAGGTTAGGTTAGGTTAGGTTAGGTTAGGTTAGGTTAGGTTAGGTTAGGTTAGGTTAGGTTAGGTTAGGTTAGGTTAGGTTAGGTTAGGTTAGGTTAGGTTAGGTTAGGTTAGGTTAGGTTAGGTTAGGTTAGGTTAGGTTAGGTTAGGTTAGGTTAGGTTAGGTTAGGTTAGGTTAGGTTAGGTTAGGTTTTTTTTTTTTTTTTTTTTTTTTTTTTTTTTTTTTTTTTTTTTTTTTTTTTTTTTTTTTTAATCTAGACCTCCCCGAAATTGTGGGAAGACTGTTTTTACAATTTTTCTTTACTATCTACTGTGTAATTATTATCTTCAAACTCATTCAAACTTCTCTATCTCGTACTCTGCTCGTCATTCATTCTGCATACCTTGTTCGTCTAGCATTCATCGACTTTCATTCATGGCATAGGGCATATTGTGTGTACTTACAAACTATATAACACTGGGACAGTGAGGGGGGAAGCAGTTTATAACTTTTTATTTAATTCTACAATTTTTCTTAAAAACTAGGTCTTACTTAGCTACTACACTTTTAATGACTTAAAACTAACTATTATTATTATATTACAGAGGCAGGTAAATACTACACAAAACTTAACAGCATAATTATAACAACAAATAATTATTTATATAAAACAAAATTTTTTATACCACTACAATTTATCTCTATCTTATTTCTATGTTCCTTATTTATATTATGACAATTTTTCATGTTAGCCTACTTATACCTATTATAACTATCTAACATGATTTACTTATATTCTATTTCTATAATTTACTATTTTACAGATCTTCTTACAATAATCTAGGAACAAGTTTCTGTCTCTACCATATACAATTTCCGACAGCGAATTTATGTTCAATTTTGTATTCAGTAAGATTTCGACATCCTGCCTCTCTCGACAATGGGCCGGGCAGTCCAGGAGGACGTGGAGGACAGACTCAGAACACGCGGGATCGCAGACGCACGATGGACTCTCCTTGCACTTGAAACGGTGCAAGTACTCGGAGAATCCACCGTGCCCCGTCAATACCTGGGTGACAAATCTGTCCACCTTTATTTTACCGATGATACGGTAGGCGGCTATCGCGTCCGGGAAGAAGACCCGGGTGACACCGGCAGTTTCACCGGCCCGGTATCGTTGGTTCCATTCATCAAGCGACCGCATACGAATGCTTCGCTTGATGAACGAAACCGGGCAGCTGTCGTAGTCAAATCTGCGTTTAGACTTTAGCGCAGCTTCCTTAGCCAGATGGTCGGCACGCTCGTTCCCCTCTAGTCCCGCGTGGGCTTTGATCCAGAACAAATTGACAAGTTTGTCCTGTATCAAAGCCCTGCGCAGGTGGCCCCGCGCCTCAACGGCCAGGGGGTGGAGGGCAACTGGATTTATCGTTGTTTGCAGTGCCGACAGGGAGTCAGAATAAATCCCGATTGATCTGGCCGAGTTATCTGCGGCCGTCCGCGCCGCCCTGCATATCGCCAGGAGTTCCGCCTGGTAGACGGTACAAAAGGACGGCAGAGTAAGCTTGAGGGTTTTGGTTTCGGCGGCGCCTCTCCATATGGATAGCGCCGCACCCACCTTGCCCTCAATCTTACTGCCGTCCGTGTAGATATTTAAGTCGTGGCCAATGTTGTCAGCGAGTTGTTCCTCGTCCGACAGGCACTTGAACTCCAGGTCGATATGCTGAGCGGGGTGCGGAGACTGCAGAGCCGAGGACATCCGTTCCACCTCCCGATCCCCTATCGCGTCCTGGGGTATACCCCTCCTCGCTCCATACAGCGCCGCGGCTTCGCGGACGCGCAGGTCAAGGGGGAGTATCCCAGCGAGCAACAGTGCTGAGTTCAGGGAGGTGGTGCGGTATGCCCTACACAGCTTCTGCGCAAAGCCCCGCTGGACCACGTTCAGCTGCTTACGAATCCCGAGCTTATCCACAGCCGGCGCCCAAACGGCAGCCGCATACAATATCACGGGCTCAACCACCGCTCTGTAAATAACGCGGATGACTTCGGGGTGGAGGCCCCAGCTCGCCTTCGCGGCTCTCGAAAGCTGGTGATAGAAGGCAAGTGCCTTCCTGCAGACATTCGCGACGTGCGTGTTGAAGGTGAGGCGCTGGTCTAGGACGACTCCCAGTAACTTGAGTTCTCCGACCATGCCAATGTCGACCCCGCCCATGTGGAGGCGTGGGGTGTCGTGCTTTAGTTTGCGCGTGATGACCATGGCACTGGTCTTGTGCGGCGCAAACTTCAGCTTGTTAAGGACTCCCCACTCCCTCACATGTTCGAGGGCGGCATTAGCACGGCGTTCGACCTCATGAGCCGTCTCACCCTCGAAGACCAGCACCACATCGTCAGCGAATGCCTGCACATAGTGATTCCCAGCCTCCAACTCTCGAAGTAGTGGATCCAATAGAAGGTTCCACAATATCGGCCCGCCGATAGACCCTTGCACGCAACCCTTCCCGGTTTCTCTCACGTGCTCTTCCCCACAGTATCGTGCGCGAACATGCCTGCCGCTCAGGTAGCTGCCCA
>JAUPFZ010000034.1:7500-27500 GCA_036937285.1 Euphydryas editha | reverse complement strand
TGAATATTTACAGAAAACAGTATAATTTAAATATTAATTAAGTGACATATCATTGTTTTTGTTTTTTAAAATATCAGTTGTTATGCATCTATATATGTGTTAATCATGAATTTTTACAGTACAAGAATTTAACATATTCTATGTCTTTGATGAAATATCATTACATTCATTATAGAACACATTACAAAATTTCAGCATAAGTAGGGTTTACTTTAAACCTTAATAACTATGTGTGTTAATATATAACATATATATGTGTTTATGCCAAATTTTTACAGTACAAGATATTAATATTTTCTACATATTTGGTGACATATCATTGTTTTGTTTTAAGACAACAGTAATTAATTTTTCTTAAATCTTTAGCAAATATGTATTTTGACATTAGTTGTTATGCATCTATACATGTGTTTAACATAAATTTTTCAGTACAGATTTATCATGTTCTGTCTTTAATGACATATCATTACACTCATTATAAAAGACGTTACAAAAATTCAACATAAGTAGAATTTACTTTAACCTTTATAACCATGTATGTTAATATATAAAGTGTTTTATGTATATGTGTGTTTATGCCAAATTATTACAGTACAGATTTATATATTTTCTATATATTCAGTGACATCTCATTAATTTTATCTTAAAAACATTATATAAATTCAACACAAACTAATTTTTCTTTAATCCATAACAAAAGTGTATGTTAATATATCAATTGTTGTACATCTATATATATGTTTGTGTTGAATTTCTACAAGACAAGAATTTAGCATATTCTATTTATTTAATATACATATGTATATATGTATTTATGTTAAGTCTTACAATAAGATATTAGTATATTCTATAATTTTAGTGACATGTCATTATATTTATTTTAAAGGGCGTTATATAGATTCAATACAAATAATCTTACTAATGTGTAACGTATTTATAATTACTTTATATATTTATATTAATATATAGCATGTATTCAACACATGGGTTATAGAAATATGTATTTATACAAGTTAGTAAAGTTGGTTGTAAAGCCTAGTTTCAATAATTGGCAGTCTTGCAACGTTTCTATGATATTTTACTACTGTTTTATTGAAATAGGGAGAGTGTATTATTAATACTAATTGTATTATTCTATCGCGAATAATATAAGTATTAATAAATGTATGGAGTAATAAATAATAAGTAAATTAGAAATTATTGTTTCACTAGTTAGGTACTAGCTGGCGCTTCTTAGTAAATATTAGGATATTAAGTAATTGTAAATATGTATTATATATATTTATTTTATATATATATTTTATAATTTGTGTATATATAATTATAATACATGAATAATGTTAATAAATATAATTAGGCGATAAATAGAATAAAATAATATAATAAGTTGTATCTTATTTAATAGCGACATCTTACGTGTCATATGTTTATAAAATAGTCTGAAGTAGGTAACGTGTTACTCAATTTCACGGAATGAATAATAGATGGCAGCTTCCCATATTAATGGATATAAAATATTAAAATATGATCTGTAATTTCGATGTTAGTGTAATATAAGAGGGATGTACAGTGTTAGAAATGGTCGTTGTTATATATTTATCCATCTTAATAACGTTAAAGATAAATAAACAAGTTTAATTAGATTTTAATCAATAAATTGGCATGCTATAGTAGCGACATCATGCGTACTTTTTCTATAATAACTAGTGTACAGTACGACATGATATTTAAGGTTTCATTAAGTAGATATCAGATGGCGCTTTTACGTATTGACAATATATACTTAATGAATATTAAAATGAAGAGTAATTGTAAATTCATATATTTATTTGTGTATTTATGATATAAAATGTGTGTATATAATTATAATATATAATTAATGTTAATAAATATATTTAAGTAATAGATAATAAATAATAAATAAACTGAAGTAATATTTTGAGTATGTAGTATAATTATGTAATATGTTTTGTTTTATATATTTATATTACAAAATATGTATGTATAATTGTAAATATTAATGTTGTTATGTATATATGTATATGTATTGGGATTGATAAGTATGTGTGTCAACGGTAAAATACCTGTATGATAAGTATGTAATATATATATAGGTTGATATACAATTCTATGGCATATGATACAGAAAATTGACTTAATACTATTTTTATTGCTTATTCAATATAATATGATATATTGTACCTATATTCAAAATTTTACGTTTATAATACTTTATGTATTCTAATATTAGTTAACTTACGTTATATGCAGCTTAATATACTTTATATTGTATGCGTCAGATTATTCTAACTAAAGTAAGCATTAAGTACCCAATATTTTAATTTTTACTATATAAAATAAATGGTCTAAAATGTGTTTCAAAAGTGTCTCACAAACGGTGAAATCGACCTTGAATTCTTGTTTATAGAAACTGGCCGTTGGCGTTAGGGTTCAGTTTTATGATATTAAAACATTAAATTGTTATTTATTATAACTTTTTAGTATTTGATTATATATTTTGTATTTTGTATATGTAAATAATTTAAATACTATTTAAGAAGTGTTCGTGCTAATTATTATGTTAACTTTTGTAATCGTCTCTGATTATAAATTGCTAAAAACTTAATTAATAAATAATTGTAACACCTAATAATAACAAAATTTATCAGTAAAGTGTCTCAAAGTGTTGATTAACAAAAATTTTTATTCGTTATTAATCATTGTTTTAATTGCTAATTTTTATTTCCTATGTAATTTTTATGCGGAATCTATTATTTGTTACAATTAATATTGTGCGGCCATATTCAATGCATTCAATGTTAGAGCTCGCAGCTCTGCTTCTGATTGGTGGTTGAGTTTATGGGTGGTGTAACATCAATATTTAGATTTTATTTCTAATGTTCTATTTTTACTATATAAAATTATAGGCGTAGAGTATGTTAGTATGTTGAATGATTAGAGTCGCTTGTTTGATTATATGATGTGATGTATGTTATAAATATATGTATTTATTAATTATTTTGGGAGAGAGTAGTATGTGTTATGTGTAATATGAATTAATATGCATACATATATTTATTTATATATAGGGGTATTTAAAGATAATATATATTGGAGAATTTATATAATATTATAATGTTATAGTATGTAGTTGCATATGAAATATAGTCGTGAAAATATATTTTGTTTTATATACTTATATTATAAAGTGTGTATGTATAATTTTAAATATTAATGTTACTATGTATGTAAATATATCAGATTTAATAGCTAAGTATGTGCTATGTCGGTATATATTATTTAATATAAATATTGTAGCAGTAATTATGTATGTATTGTATGATGTTATATAGTTGTCATAAAACTAGCGTGTAATATATGATTATGTATAAATATATAAATATGTAGCGTGATTTGATATATAAAATATTTAACTATGTATGTATACGATAAAATACCGGCATAATAAGCATGTGATGTATATGTAGGTTCAATATAATTAAAATGTTTTTAATTATATTGAATATGTTTTTATTAATTCAATATGTTTTTGTTTTGTTGTTTTGTTTTTTTTTTTTTTTTTTTTTTTTTTTTTTTTTTTTTTTTTTTTTTTTTTTTTTTTTATACAATTCTATGGCATACGGTACAGAAAATTTTACTTAATACTGTTTTTATTGCTAATTCAGTATAGTATGATACTTTATATATTCAAAATTTAGCGTTAATAATATTTTGTGTATTCAATATTAGTTAACTTGTGTTATATGCAACTTAATATACTTCATATTGTATACGCCAAATTTTTCTAACTGATGTAAGCATTAAGTACACAATGTTTTAATTTTTACTTTATAAAATGAATGATTTAAAATGTGTTTTAAAAGTGCCTCGCAACAAACCTCACAAGCGGTGAAATCGACCTTGAATTCTGTCTATAGAAACTGGTCGTCGGCGTTAGGGTTCAGTTTTGTGAGATTAAAACATTAAATTATTACCTATTATAAATTTTTTAGTATTTAATTATGTATTTTGTGTTTTGTGTATGTAAATAATTTAAAGTCTATTTAAAAGTGTTTATACTAATTATTATGTTAACTTATATATTTGTTCCTGGTTATAAATTGCTAAATACTTAAACAATAAGTAATCGTAACATATAATAATCTCAATAATTATCAATAAAGCGTCTTAAAATGTTAAATCGCAAAATTTTTATTCATTATTAATCATTGTATTTAATTGCTAATTTTATTTTTCTATATAATTTTTTATGCGGAATCTATTATTTGTTACGATTAATATTATGCAGCCATATTAAGTGCGTTTAATGTTAGAGCTCGTAGCTCTGCTTTCTGATTGGTAGTTGGGTTTACGTGTAGTGTAACCATCATGTTGTATGGATTTTAATTCTAGTTTATTTTTATTTTTACTATATGATATTATAGGCGTGAAGTATGTTAGTATGTTGAATAATTTAGAGTCGCTTGTTTTGGTTATATAATGTGATGTATGTTGTGTGAAAGTAATATGTATTATGTGTAAATATGAATTAATATATGTACATATATATATTTATATATAAGGATATTTAAGAATAATATATATTAAAGAATTTATATAAGGTTATAGTGATGTGGTAACGTAATTGTATATATATTTGTTGAGCTCAATACTACCTAATGGTATGCAACGGTGGATCGGGCCAAGGTGTCCCATCTCTTCCTGATGGGACAACTCTCGTCGAAGGCGTTGTGCTCGATGTTTCCCATCCTATTGTTTCTACAGTTGATGCAGGAGGGCGGACTTGACTCCTTCCATTTCGTGCAATTGTCTCGGGTGTGGCAGCCACCACAGTGGCTGCAAATATCTTCTTTTCCTTTGCAAAATCTCTTGCTATGTCCATATCCCAGACATCTAGTGCATTGTACTAAAGGAGATTGGTCCAATGCCACTACTCTGTGTAAGTCTATACTGACTCTTCCTAAGTCGGTGATCCTCCTCCATAGAACGGGTGATGCGCTCAACACAACCTGTGTGGTGTATTGGTTCCTATTATTTCTGCGGTATTTAATTTTTAGTCGGTCATCCCCGGGGTCCAGGTTGCCAAAAATACCCCGGTTCTGGTTTCTAAGGGCACTTTCTACCTCCTCGTCTGTGAGTGCCTTCGGTACCCCTTTGAGGACCAGAAGCGGGTCCCTGTTCTTTAGCACCTCGACCACGAGGCCCGTTCCTTCCAATTTCTTTCTTGCCTGTTCCCTCTCCTCATTTGATACAAAGCCCATGACCACCTTTCTATCTTTGGCCTTTCTTACTCTTTCCACCTTGATTCCGCTTTCCATAGCCCTGACAATTTTCCGTATCTTTTCCAGTACGACCTCACCAGTGTCTGTTTCCTCCTTCGATGTCACCACCATCGACTGGATGGCCGGTGTTCTTTCGGATGCTTTGTGTATTGTTTGTGTGGCGGCTACTGCTGCATACGTCCTCATCTGCGTTTGTATGTCCCTATGCTGTTGGTCCATCTGTTCTTGGATAGCCTGGATTCTATTCTCGACTCTCTTGGTATGCACTTCTAAAAGATTGAAATCAGTGTTTTGGCACTTCAGTATCATCTCACCAAGATCCGCTATTTTTTCGCGGAAATCTATGCCGTCGTCCCGGTAATTGTTACAAATTTTTTCCAGATCATCGGCTGTTTCCAAGATTATCTCCTTTAATTCTGTTTTTAGGTTCCTCGTCAGGTCTATGGCTTTTTTAATAATTTCGACTTTTATTTCAAATTCTTCCTTATTTTCCATCCTTTTTTCCTTGAGATGTTTCTCGATATCCTTTCTTATTTTCGCCTTCTCTCTATCTATTTTCTCCCGTTCCGTTCTTGATCTATCCATTTTAAGTAGCAAGTAAAATTACAATAAATTTAAAGTTATTAAATAATAAGAAAGTAACTATAATTTTGGTCACCCCACTAAATATCGTTTATTTTATCGTTTATTTTAAGAAAATAGGCTATAAGTCTTTAATTTTAAAAGGGAAAAATCTGAGATTTCACACACTTATTGTCGATTAAATTGTCTGTATTTACCTATAATAAAATTGGGGGGTCGTCGCTTTAGATTTCGTGTTATTTTCAATTAAAGTTCACAACTATGATATCTTTTACCGAAAGTCTGGCTTTATTTGTTTATAAAATCTTTATTATATATCCAATTTAAACACTATATACATCGATTAGAAGGTAGTCACTTAAGCTACACACCGATATAATCACAAACACTGTAAGTTCAATGGGAAAAAAGTTATGAATTTTTAAAGTTATCACTAAGTTTGTGTTAACCGTTTTATACGTTAGAAACACGTTTTTTGGATTTAAAATTCGAAAAATACGTCTAAATTTATTGTAATTACACTGTTATATAGACAAAATTAGCGCGCAACTTTTGATATCACTTTTAATCTTCTCTCTATTACTGATCCGATTTAACTATTTTATATGTGCGGAGCGTCGCAGAAACGTTGCGTTCTCGAGCGCGGTTCGATGCAGACTGGGGGTTAGGTTAGGTTAGGTTAGGTTAGGTTAGGTTAGGTTAGGTTAGGTTAGGTTAGGTTAGGTTAGGTTAGGTTAGGTTAGGTTAGGTTAGGTTAGGTTAGGTTAGGTTAGGTTAGGTTAGGTTAGGTTAGGTTAGGTTAGGTTAGGTTAGGTTAGGTTAGGTTAGGTTAGGTTAGGTTAGGTTAGGTTAGGTTAGGTTAGGTTAGGTTAGGTTAGGTTAGGTTAGGTTAGGTTAGGTTAGGTTAGGTTAGGTTAGGTTAGGTTAGGTTAGGTTAGGTTAGGTTAGGTTAGGTTAGGTTAGGTTAGGTTAGGTTAGGTTAGGTTAGGTTAGGTTAGGTTAGGTTAGGTTAGGTTAGGTTAGGTTAGGTTAGGTTAGGTTAGGTTAGGTTAGGTTAGGTTAGGTTAGGTTAGGTTAGGTTAGGTTAGGTTAGGTTAGGTTAGGTTAGGTTAGGTTAGGTTAGGTTAGGTTAGGTTAGGTTAGGTTAGGTTAGGTTAGGTTAGGTTAGGTTAGGTTAGGTTAGGTTAGGTTAGGTTAGGTTAGGTTAGGTTAGGTTAGGTTAGGTTAGGTTAGGTTAGGTTAGGTTAGGTTAGGTTAGGTTAGGTTAGGTTAGGTTAGGTTAGGTTAGGTTAGGTTAGGTTAGGTTAGGTTAGGTTAGGTTTTTTTTTTTTTTTTTTTTTTTTTTTTTTTTTTTTTTTTTTTTTTTTTTTTTTTTTTACTAGACCTCCCTGAGACTTTGGGAGACTGTTTTTACAGGTTTTCTTTATTGTCTTATGTTTAATTTTCCATCAAAAACTCATTCATACTTCTCTATCTCGTACTCTGCTCGTCATTCACTCTGCATACCATTTTCATCTTACATTCGTCGTCATTCAATCATAGGCTTAAGGCGTTTGTGTACTTAGATCTAGTCAACACTGGGGACAGTGAGGGGGGGAAACAGGTATCTTTTATTAATTTTTTCTTATAACAATTTTTCTTATTAACTATTTTAACATAAATTTTACTTAGTGTGCTATTAACAAATTTCAGTATCTTAAAAACTATTTTTACAAAAGGCAGGATTATTAACAAGACTTAACTACATTATTTATAACAAGTTTTTTGTTTATATAAAATAACAATATTTTATACAAAACATTTAACAAACTTAAAACTAACTTACAGACTATGTTCCTATTACTAATTACAATTTTTTATGCTAAAATATTTATATCATAATATAATTACATAGCATACTTAAACTCTATTTCGTTTGTTCACTACTATACACAACTTTTTACAGAAGTCCAAGAACATGTCTCTGTTTCTACCATACACAATGTCCGGTAGCGTGCTTTTTTCTAGCTTACAATCTAGTAATATCTCCAAATCCTGCCTCTCGCGACAATGGGCCGGGCAGTCCAGGAGGACGTGGAGGACAGATTCCGGGCACGCAGGATCGCAGACGCACGATGGACTCTCCTTGCACTTGAAACGGTGCAAGTACTCGGAGAATCCACCGTGCCCCGTCAATACCTGGGTGACAAATCTGTCCACCTTTATTTTGCCGATGATACGGTATGCGGCTATCGCGTCCGGGAAAAAGACCCGGGTGACACCAGCTGTTTCACCGGCCTGGTAACGTTGGTTCCATTCATCAAGCGATCGCATGCGAATGCTTCGCTTGATGAATGAAACGGGGCAGCTGTCGTAGTCAAAACTGCGTTTTGACTTTAGCGCAGCTTCCTTAGCCAGATGGTCGGCACGCTCGTTCCCCTCTAGTCCCGCGTGGGCTTTGATCCAGAACAAACTAACAAGTTTGTCCTGTACCAAAGCCCTACGCAGGTGGCCCCGCGCCTCAACGGCCAGGGGGTGGAGGGCTTCCGGATTAATCGTAGTCTGCAGTGCCGACAGGGAGTCGGAGTAAATCCCGACTGATCTGGCCGAGTTATCTGCGGCCGTCCGCGCCGCCCTGCATATCGCCAGGAGTTCCGCCTGGTAGACGGTGCAAAAGGACGGCAAAGTAAGCTTGAGGGTTTTAGTTTCGGCGGCGCCTCTCCATATGGATAGCGCCGCACCCACTTTGCCCTCAATCTTACTGCCGTCCGTGTAGATGTTGAGGTCGTGGTCAATGTTGACCGCGAGTTGTTCCTCGTCCGCCAGGCACTTGAACTCCAGGTCGATATGCTGAGCGGGATGCGGAGACCGCAGAGCCGAGGACATCCGTTCCACCTCCCGATCCCCTATCGCGTCCTGGGGTATACCCCTCCTCGCGCCGTACAGCGCCGCGGCTTCGCGGACGCGCAGGTCGAGAGGGAGTATCCCAGCGAGCAACAGTGCTGAGTTCAGTGAGGTGGTGCGGTATGCCCTACACAGCTTCTGCGCAAAGCCCCGCTGGACCACGTTCAGCTGCTTACGTACACCTAGCTTGTCCACAGCCGGCGCCCAAACGGCAGCCGCATACAGTATCACGGGCTCAACCACCGCTCTGTAAATAGCGCGGATAACTTCGGGGTGGAGGCCCCAGCTCGCCTTCGCGGCTCTCGAAAGCTGGGCGTAGAAGGCTAATGCCTTCTTGCAGACATTCGCGACGTGCGTGTTGAAAGTAAGGCGCTGGTCTAGGACGACCCCCAGTAATCTGAGTTCTCCGACCATGCCAATGTCGACCCCGCCCATGTGGAGGCGTGGGGTGTCATACTTCAGTTTGCGCGTGATGACCATGGCACTGGTCTTGTGCGGCGCAAACCTCAGTTTGTTCTGGACTCCCCACTCCCTCACATGCTCGAGGGCGGCATTAGCTTGGTGTTCGACCTCATGAGCCGTCTTACCCTCAAAGACCAACACCACATCGTCAGCGAATGCCTGTACGTAATAATTACTCGCCTCCAACTCTCGAAGCAGTGGATCCAAGAGAAGGTTCCACAAAATCGGCCCACCGATAGACCCTTGCACGCAACCCTTCCCGGTTTCCCTCACGTGCTCTTCCCCGCAGTACCGTGCGCGAACATGCCTGCCGCTCAGGTAGCTGCCCAGGAGCCTACGGATGTTAAACGGCACTCGTTCCTCCGCCAGTCTGACCCTAATACGCGGCCACCAAGCGTTGTCGAAGGCGCCCTCTATATCCAGGGATACAAGTGTCAACAACTTTTTGTTGCTTAGTCCAAGTCTTATGTGTTCGACCAGTTTATAGAGGGCGTCTTCGGTACTCCGCTGGGGCATAAAGCCAAACTGACGGGTACTGAGCCTGGGCGCTATATGGTATTTCAACCTGGCGACAAGCATCTTCTCCAGCACTTTCCCCAGCACCGGGAGGAGACCAATCGGCCGATACGACCGCGGTGTCTGGTAGGTGTTCTTCCCCGGCTTCCGGAGGAAGATCACCGTAGCCTCCTTCCAGGGCTCGGGAAAATGCCGGAGTTCGAGGCACCTGTTGAAAAGGGCCAATGAGAGATCGGGGTCATACTCTATCGCGTGCAAACATATATCGGCGGTAAAACCGTCTGCGCCTGGAGCCTTCTTCGGATTTAAGGACCGGCAGGCCAATTTCAACTCTAAAGGAGTGAAAGGCGGGTCCGTCGAATCCGAAGAAGTTTCGACGTCAAAGAGCTCAGCTTGTACCCTCACCCTTCGGTGCTCCTCGGAGTCATCCTCTTCGGAGTCCTCCGGGTAGAAGGTTTCGGCCATAAGCCTCACCGAGCCTTTGGCGTCTAGCTCCATATCGTTTACCACCAGCGGTGGATCATCGTCTCTCCTAGAGGTTCTGCCGAGGACCCGGTAGATACCCCCCCACACGGATTCCCCATCCTGCCTTTCACAAAAGGCGACCCAGCTGCGCGTTTGCGCGTGCCTTACCTCGATCTCGTAGCGTTCCTTCGCCTCGAGGTACTCCCTTACAACCTTCTGACGCCTAACCGGCGCTGCACATCGGATCCTACATTTCTTGGTGGCCACCTCGCGCTTAAGCGCTGCCAACCCCTCGTTCCACCATGGCATATTCAACACATCTTTCCGCTTTATGGGCGGAATGGACAAAGCACATGCTTCGGCTATAATTTTGTTAAAATTTTCTATTGTTAAATCTAATTCCGAATCTGTGTGTAAATTCCGTAAAAAGTCAATTGTAAAATTTTCTCTATTGATAATTTGACCCAGTTTCTCACGAAACTGGGCCCAATTTGCATGTTTTGTAAAATAAATACGTGTTGTATGTTTAATGTAATTTTTGTTGATGTGCTTTGTCCTTAATGTGAAGGATATGCCATTGTGGTCCGAGCTGGTCAGGTCTTCGCGCACGCGCCAGTCGTCCACCAAGCCAAGCAGGTCCTGTGATACAGCAGTTATGTCAACATAGCTGCTGTATCTCACGCCGCCCCGGATAGTGTCGAAGGTGGGGGTGTCCCCTCGGTTCAGGATGTCGAGACCGAGATCCTCCAGTGCCCCGTGAAGTTCCTCGCCTCTGCGATCAGTCACGGGACTCCTCCACCAGACGCACTTAGCATTAGAGTCGCCTCCAATGATCATACTCCGAGCTCCGGTTTCGCGCTGCACCCGGCGCAGGTGTGCCAGATACGAGTCCATCGGCAGGTCGGGCTCAAAGTAAAATGAGGCCAGGATGATCTCCCAGCTACGGACTCGGATCCCCACCACTGAGATGTTGTTCGTGGTGAGTTTCGGGTACTGTGTGATGTGAAGGCTCGCGTCAAAAACTATGACTGCGGCCTTTACAGTCCCACTTCCATGATCCGCAGACTGGAAGACTCTGATCCCATTTTGACCCTTCACGCGCCCTGTTCCGCCGACGTATGGCTCCTGTACCAAAGCCACCCGCGCTCGAAGTTCTGAGGCCTGAATCAGCAGCTCGGAGTATGCCAACTTACTACGCTGGAGGTTCGCCTGGAGGATTTTTATAGCCACTGAGTCCGCCGGCACGCCCTTAGCAATAAGCTACGGATTGCCGGGCGAGGTCATCCCACCTCTTCCTGACGGGACAGTCGTCGCTAAACGCGTTATGTTCGAAATTGTCGAGCTTCGCGCGACGACAGTTCCGGCAGGAAGGTGGCGACCCCGCCAGCCAATCCGCGCATTTCGCCTTCAAGTGCGGCCCGCCACAGTGGCTACATAGGTCGGCTGGGTCCTTACAGAATTTCCGCCCGTGGCCGTAACCGAGGCATCGCGTGCACTGGACCAGCGGAGACTGGTCCTCTGCTCGCACCCTCTGCAGGTCGATGTGGACAGAGCCCACGCCGGTAATCCTGGCCCAGAGGGTGGGCGACGCACTCAGGACGACGTTGACCACGTGCGGGTTCCGTGCCTTCTTACGAAATTTTACAGCGAGGCGGTCTTCCCCGGGGCCGAGGCCGCCAAAGAGATCCCGGTTTTGGTTCCTTAGGGCCTTAATAATATCGCCATCCGTGTTCATGGCTAAGACACCTCTAAGGACCAAAAGCGGGTCCCTGTTTTTGACGTCCTCTACCACGAGGCCCGTTCCTTCTTTCTGCAACCTCTCTTTCGCCTTACTCCTGTCCTCGGCAGTGCCGAATCCCATTATGATTTTCCTGTCCTTGGCCTTCCGGACACGGTCTACTTTGACCCAACCCTCCTTTGCGTCCATGGTCCGCCTCACCTTTCCAAGGACTTCCTCCCCAGTCTCCTCCTTGTCCTTGGAGGTGACGACCACAGAGTGGAGGGCAGCAGGTCTCGGTGGTTGCTGCGGCCTCGCAGCAGCCACACAAGCATAGCTACGCTGCTGTTCCTCGGCCGACCTGCTGCACTTCATGAGCTGCTCCTGGAGAGCCTTCATACGCTCGTTACTCTCCAGAAGAAGCCGAGAGTGCTCGTCGAGCTTGGTGCTCAGCCCGGAGTCCGAGGGCACCGTAAAAGTGGTGTCGGCGGCTTTAGTCGCCGACGCCACCCCCACGGAGACCCCGGCCCCCTTACGAGCCCTCTCAGCTTTCAGGTCGGCCTCGGACTCAGCAACTAGTTTTTTAAGCTCGTCCAGGGACCTCAAGATGGAATCTTTGATATCCTTCCTGAGGTTCCTGGACGATTCCACTGACTGTTTAGCTCTTGTGTAATAATGTGTAGCCCGCTGCACTCTAGTTCGTTCCGTGGTCGCCACCGGTGAGTGAACCAGGGCTTCCCCCCCCACTTTCGGACTTACGACCCGCTTAGGGGTTGGCGTCTTTTTTGGTCCCGAGGCGGTTGGGGCGCTCTGTTCAGCCGTAGAGGCTGACCCAGTAGCTGCCCCTTCCCACTTCTCTAAACTCAGTCGCGGCAATTTCTTGACTAGTTTGGGAGGGGTAGAGGGTGGGTTCACTGCTTCCGGCTTTTTCACCGGGGTCCGGAGTCCAAGAACCATTGTCCTGTCTTGGAGGTCGCGTTAGAAGTTAAAACGATAAAAATAGAATGTCAAAATAAATTATAAAATAAATAAATGTCAAACTTAAAATCACCGCAATAGCGGGTTGTATATGATGGAAACGAGACACGTTCCTGTCTAATAATGAGTGCTGTAGAATCGCTACAGCACTTACTTCTCCTTAGAACTACCTAAATCTAATAAAAATCCTTCCGCAGTCTATTTACAGATCAACTCTACAAAACTCTACGTAGAGTCGCCAGACCAGCACCAGCCGGTAGTCGTTACCGGGGGAAGGCTAACGAAGAAAACCGTGTCGCTCTACGACCAGCGGTTCGCGAGTTATCACAATCCGAAGATTTCCAATATGGCGGACCGAAAAGCGGTTTCGCCGAAACCAAAACTTTAAGAATTTATAGCTCGCGAACCGCTAGTCGCAGGAACTCGAGCGACGGTTCCCCGTGATGGGCTCTGTGCCCTCTACCTAAAAATGGCCTCGATTTCACAATTTTTTGGTCGACTCTATATAGAGTCACCAGTATCCTAGAAATGTGGTCCTCGACACGGCAAACACCCCAGCGAAAACCGCGTCGCGCTACGACCAGCGGCTGCCGAGATATTACGCCCCAAAGATTTTCAAAATGGCGTCCGCGCACTTGGCCTAGATCTAGGCAGGATTTTAAAAATTTTTAACTCAGCAACCACTGGTCGCAGAACAGCGTGCGACGGCTCCCCGTAATGGCCGCAACGAGACCCACACGAAGATAACCCCCAAAACGCAAAAGAGGGGTCGACTCTATTTCGAACCCCTAACCCACTAAAACGCTAGTACTGGTCGTGACAACAATAACAGAAAAAACCCCGACTTTCTACAATAAGTATTTACTTAAATATATCACTTTGAAAATTTTCAAAATGGCTGCCAAAATGGCTACCTGTTGACAGGTTTTTTTTCGTAAATCTGCTATTTACAGTCGAAATTCAACGTGCAACGGCTCGTTTGAAAGGTCTTGTTAAGACCTATCGAATAGACTATATACAATATTTTTAGAAACAACCCCTGATTTATGGGGTGCAAAAAACTGAAATATTTACACTTAAACTTAAATAAAAAATACAAAAAATAATTTTAAAATTCTACAAAAAATTCACTAGCCTATTCTAACTATATACAAATTTTTAAAAAGGGTTCTGAAGATATTGGTGCAAGGGTTGACACCCCACGTGCACACCCCGAATTTTTAAAAAATTCTACAGCCAAAACTACAGGTCGAAAATTTTTGAATTTTGGAGGGTTTGTAGATCTCATAAAGGTCTACCAAACGACGTAAAAACATTAGGGTCTTACAGATCTTGTTTAAAAGTTATTAAATTTTGAATTTTGAGATTTTACACTTTTGCCAATATCTTCACAACCACTAACCGTAAAATTTTTCCTGAAGTGCCGCTGAGATGGTCTCCTCAAGACGCGTCGATAGAGATGCTCTGCACCTTCGTCAGACAATTGGAACCCCGACCACGTGGTTTCGTGAATCACGGTTTTCCACTTCTAGTTCCGCGCGCCTGCGCGGAAAAAATCCAAACTTGGGCTCGTTTTGTAGAGCTCGGTGAGCCCCGTCTGATGATGTAATAAAAGTGATAGGTCGTCGATCGCTTTTTTGCAGCGTTCGCTGTCAAAGTTTTCAAAAATCACTTTTTTTGACTTTGCGCACTTTTTTCGCGCACTTCGCGACTGCGGCGCAGAAAACAAAAGCTTACACAACCTAGACCATGTAATTGCGCAACTTTTGATACACTTTTCATTAAAATCGGTCGCGAAAAAACCACTTTTTCAGATTTTACAATTTGAAAAACGGGCGGAGCGGCACTTAACTAACTTTGTACACGTCTGCTTTCGACTGATTCTGACGGCGGAAGCGGTTAGGTTAGGTTAGGTTAGGTTAGGTTAGGTTAGGTTAGGTTAGGTTAGGTTAGGTTAGGTTAGGTTAGGTTAGGTTAGGTTAGGTTAGGTTAGGTTAGGTTAGGTTAGGTTAGGTTAGGTTAGGTTAGGTTAGGTTAGGTTAGGTTAGGTTAGGTTAGGTTAGGTTAGGTTAGGTTAGGTTAGGTTAGGTTAGGTTAGGTTAGGTTAGGTTAGGTTAGGTTAGGTTAGGTTAGGTTAGGTTAGGTTAGGTTAGGTTAGGTTAGGTTAGGTTAGGTTAGGTTAGGTTAGGTTAGGTTAGGTTAGGTTAGGTTAGGTTAGGTTAGGTTAGGTTAGGTTAGGTTAGGTTAGGTTAGGTTAGGTTAGGTTAGGTTAGGTTAGGTTAGGTTAGGTTAGGTTAGGTTAGGTTAGGTTAGGTTAGGTTAGGTTAGGTTAGGTTAGGTTAGGTTAGGTTAGGTTAGGTTAGGTTAGGTTAGGTTAGGTTAGGTTAGGTTAGGTTAGGTTAGGTTAGGTTAGGTTAGGTTAGGTTAGGTTAGGTTAGGTTAGGTTAGGTTAGGTTAGGTTAGGTTAGGTTAGGTTAGGTTAGGTTAGGTTAGGTTAGGTTAGGTTAGGTTAGGTTAGGTTAGGTTAGGTTAGGTTAGGTTAGGTTAGGTTAGGTTAGGTTAGGTTAGGTTAGGTTAGGTTAGGTTAGGTTAGGTTAGGTTAGGTTAGGTTAGGTTAGGTTAGGTTAGGTTAGGTTAGGTTAGGTTAGGTTAGGTTAGGTTAGGTTAGGTTAGGTTAGGTTAGGTTAGGTTAGGTTAGGTTAGGTTAGGTTAGGTTAGGTTAGGTTAGGTTAGGTTAGGTTAGGTTAGGTTAGGTTAGGTTAGGTTAGGTTAGGTTAGGTTAGGTTAGGTTAGGTTAGGTTAGGTTAGGTTAGGTTAGGTTAGGTTAGGTTAGGTTAGGTTAGGTTAGGTTAGGTTAGGTTAGGTTAGGTTAGGTTAGGTTAGGTTAGGTTAGGTTAGGTTAGGTTAGGTTAGGTTAGGTTAGGTTAGGTTAGGTTAGGTTAGGTTAGGTTAGGTTAGGTTAGGTTAGGTTAGGTTAGGTTAGGTTAGGTTAGGTTAGGTTAGGTTAGGTTAGGTTAGGTTAGGTTAGGTTAGGTTAGGTTAGGTTAGGTTAGGTTAGGTTAGGTTAGGTTAGGTTAGGTTAGGTTAGGTTAGGTTAGGTTAGGTTAGGTTAGGTTAGGTTAGGTTAGGTTAGGTTAGGTTAGGTTAGGTTAGGTTAGGTTAGGTTAGGTTAGGTTAGGTTAGGTTAGGTTAGGTTAGGTTAGGTTAGGTTAGGTTAGGTTAGGTTAGGTTAGGTTAGGTTAGGTTAGGTTAGGTTAGGTTAGGTTAGGTTAGGTTAGGTTAGGTTAGGTTAGGTTAGGTTAGGTTAGGTTAGGTTAGGTTAGGTTAGGTTAGGTTAGGTTAGGTTAGGTTAGGTTAGGTTAGGTTAGGTTAGGTTAGGTTAGGTTAGGTTAGGTTAGGTTAGGTTAGGTTAGGTTAGGTTAGGTTAGGTTAGGTTAGGTTAGGTTAGGTTAGGTTAGGTTAGGTTAGGTTAGGTTAGGTTAGGTTAGGTTAGGTTAGGTTAGGTTAGGTTAGGTTAGGTTAGGTTAGGTTAGGTTAGGTTAGGTTAGGTTAGGTTAGGTTAGGTTAGGTTAGGTTAGGTTAGGTTAGGTTAGGTTAGGTTAGGTTAGGTTAGGTTAGGTTAGGTTAGGTTAGGTTAGGTTAGGTTAGGTTAGGTTAGGTTAGGTTAGGTTAGGTTAGGTTAGGTTAGGTTAGGTTAGGTTAGGTTAGGTTAGGTTAGGTTAGGTTAGGTTAGGTTAGGTTAGGTTAGGTTAGGTTAGGTTAGGTTAGGTTAGGTTAGGTTAGGTTAGGTTAGGTTAGGTTAGGTTAGGTTAGGTTAGGTTAGGTTAGGTTAGGTTAGGTTAGGTTAGGTTAGGTTAGGTTAGGTTAGGTTAGGTTAGGTTAGGTTAGGTTAGGTTAGGTTAGGTTAGGTTAGGTTAGGTTAGGTTAGGTTAGGTTAGGTTAGGTTAGGTTAGGTTAGGTTAGGTTAGGTTAGGTTAGGTTAGGTTAGGTTAGGTTAGGTTAGGTTAGGTTAGGTTAGGTTAGGTTAGGTTAGGTTAGGTTAGGTTAGGTTAGGTTAGGTTAGGTTAGGTTAGGTTAGGTTAGGTTAGGTTAGGTTAGGTTAGGTTAGGTTAGGTTAGGTTAGGTTAGGTTAGGTTAGGTTAGGTTAGGTTAGGTTAGGTTAGGTTAGGTTAGGTTAGGTTAGGTTAGGTTAGGTTAGGTTAGGTTAGGTTAGGTTAGGTTAGGTTAGGTTAGGTTAGGTTAGGTTAGGTTAGGTTAGGTTAGGTTAGGTTAGGTTAGGTTAGGTTAGGTTAGGTTAGGTTAGGTTAGGTTAGGTTAGGTTAGGTTAGGTTAGGTTAGGTTAGGTTAGGTTAGGTTAGGTTAGGTTAGGTTAGGTTAGGTTAGGTTAGGTTAGGTTAGGTTAGGTTAGGTTAGGTTAGGTTAGGTTAGGTTAGGTTAGGTTAGGTTAGGTTAGGTTAGGTTAGGTTAGGTTAGGTTAGGTTAGGTTAGGTTAGGTTAGGTTAGGTTAGGTTAGGTTAGGTTAGGTTAGGTTAGGTTAGGTTAGGTTAGGTTAGGTTAGGTTAGGTTAGGTTAGGTTAGGTTAGGTTAGGTTAGGTTAGGTTAGGTTAGGTTAGGTTAGGTTAGGTTAGGTTAGGTTAGGTTAGGTTAGGTTAGGTTAGGTTAGGTTAGGTTAGGTTAGGTTAGGTTAGGTTAGGTTAGGTTAGGTTAGGTTAGGTTAGGTTAGGTTAGGTTAGGTTAGGTTAGGTTAGGTTAGGTTAGGTTAGGTTAGGTTAGGTTAGGTTAGGTTAGGTTAGGTTAGGTTAGGTTAGGTTAGGTTAGGTTAGGTTAGGTTAGGTTAGGTTAGGTTAGGTTAGGTTAGGTTAGGTTAGGTTAGGTTAGGTTAGGTTAGGTTAGGTTAGGTTAGGTTAGGTTAGGTTAGGTTAGGTTAGGTTAGGTTAGGTTAGGTTAGGTTAGGTTAGGTTAGGTTAGGTTAGGTTAGGTTAGGTTAGGTTAGGTTAGGTTAGGTTAGGTTAGGTTAGGTTAGGTTAGGTTAGGTTAGGTTAGGTTAGGTTAGGTTAGGTTAGGTTAGGTTAGGTTAGGTTAGGTTAGGTTAGGTTAGGTTAGGTTAGGTTAGGTTAGGTTAGGTTAGGTTAGGTTAGGTTAGGTTAGGTTAGGTTAGGTTAGGTTAGGTTAGGTTAGGTTAGGTTAGGTTAGGTTAGGTTAGGTTAGGTTAGGTTAGGTTAGGTTAGGTTAGGTTAGGTTAGGTTAGGTTAGGTTAGGTTAGGTTAGGTTAGGTTAGGTTAGGTTAGGTTAGGTTAGGTTAGGTTAGGTTAGGTTAGGTTAGGTTAGGTTAGGTTAGGTTAGGTTAGGTTAGGTTAGGTTAGGTTAGGTTAGGTTAGGTTAGGTTAGGTTAGGTTAGGTTAGGTTAGGTTAGGTTAGGTTAGGTTAGGTTAGGTTAGGTTAGGTTAGGTTAGGTTAGGTTAGGTTAGGTTAGGTTAGGTTAGGTTAGGTTAGGTTAGGTTAGGTTAGGTTAGGTTAGGTTAGGTTAGGTTAGGTTAGGTTAGGTTAGGTTAGGTTAGGTTAGGTTAGGTTAGGTTAGGTTAGGTTAGGTTAGGTTAGGTTAGGTTAGGTTAGGTTAGGTTAGGTTAGGTTAGGTTAGGTTAGGTTAGGTTAGGTTAGGTTAGGTTAGGTTAGGTTAGGTTAGGTTAGGTTAGGTTAGGTTAGGTTAGGTTAGGTTAGGTTAGGTTAGGTTAGGTTAGGTTAGGTTAGGTTAGGTTAGGTTAGGTTAGGTTAGGTTAGGTTAGGTTAGGTTAGGTTAGGTTAGGTTAGGTTAGGTTAGGTTAGGTTAGGTTAGGTTAGGTTAGGTTAGGTTAGGTTAGGTTAGGTTAGGTTAGGTTAGGTTAGGTTAGGTTAGGTTAGGTTAGGTTAGGTTAGGTTAGGTTAGGTTAGGTTAGGTTAGGTTAGGTTAGGTTAGGTTAGGTTAGGTTAGGTTAGGTTAGGTTAGGTTAGGTTAGGTTAGGTTAGGTTAGGTTAGGTTAGGTTAGGTTAGGTTAGGTTAGGTTAGGTTAGGTTAGGTTAGGTTAGGTTAGGTTAGGTTAGGTTAGGTTAGGTTAGGTTAGGTTAGGTTAGGTTAGGTTAGGTTAGGTTAGGTTAGGTTAGGTTAGGTTAGGTTAGGTTAGGTTAGGTTAGGTTAGGTTAGGTTAGGTTAGGTTAGGTTAGGTTAGGTTAGGTTAGGTTAGGTTAGGTTAGGTTAGGTTAGGTTAGGTTAGGTTAGGTTAGGTTAGGTTAGGTTAGGTTAGGTTAGGTTAGGTTAGGTTAGGTTAGGTTAGGTTAGGTTAGGTTAGGTTAGGTTAGGTTAGGTTAGGTTAGGTTAGGTTAGGTTAGGTTAGGTTAGGTTAGGTTAGGTTAGGTTAGGTTAGGTTAGGTTAGGTTAGGTTAGGTTAGGTTAGGTTAGGTTAGGTTAGGTTAGGTTAGGTTAGGTTAGGTTAGGTTAGGTTAGGTTAGGTTAGGTTAGGTTAGGTTAGGTTAGGTTAGGTTAGGTTAGGTTAGGTTAGGTTAGGTTAGGTTAGGTTAGGTTAGGTTAGGTTAGGTTAGGTTAGGTTAGGTTAGGTTAGGTTAGGTTAGGTTAGGTTAGGTTAGGTTAGGTTAGGTTAGGTTAGGTTAGGTTAGGTTAGGTTAGGTTAGGTTAGGTTAGGTTAGGTTAGGTTAGGTTAGGTTAGGTTAGGTTAGGTTAGGTTAGGTTAGGTTAGGTTAGGTTAGGTTAGGTTAGGTTAGGTTAGGTTAGGTTAGGTTAGGTTAGGTTAGGTTAGGTTAGGTTAGGTTAGGTTAGGTTAGGTTAGGTTAGGTTAGGTTAGGTTAGGTTAGGTTAGGTTAGGTTAGGTTAGGTTAGGTTAGGTTAGGTTAGGTTAGGTTAGGTTAGGTTAGGTTAGGTTAGGTTAGGTTAGGTTAGGTTAGGTTAGGTTAGGTTAGGTTAGGTTAGGTTAGGTTAGGTTAGGTTAGGTTAGGTTAGGTTAGGTTAGGTTAGGTTAGGTTAGGTTAGGTTAGGTTAGGTTAGGTTAGGTTAGGTTAGGTTAGGTTAGGTTAGGTTAGGTTAGGTTAGGTTAGGTTAGGTTAGG
>JAUPFZ010000033.1:422500-435383 GCA_036937285.1 Euphydryas editha | reverse complement strand
TTTATAAAAAATTTAATTAATTGGCTCATTACTACAAGCATTTTAAATCAATAATAAGGTTTTGTTAATTTATTAATTACAAAATTAAACTATCCATCATAAAAAAATATACCAAACTAGACTTATAGCTTAATATCAGTCTCGAAATAGATATAATATGAATTCTACTAACTAAACAACAATTAAGTAGGATATTCTAATGTAAAAATGTAATTATACAACATAAATGTCATTAGAAACAGTAAGAAATCACAACCATTCTTGAGCTAACAACACTATAGAAATTATATTTTCAAAGCTAAATTTTGAATGTGAATATATCAATAACAACTAGTCTGCATATTTCTATTTAAATAACAGGTTTATAAGCTAGAAAAAAACTCCTCGTAATAAAAATATGTAATCTTTCTTCAGTTGTAATTTTTTTACAGCATTGAATCTCGCATTTTTTAGAACAAACTGGCCCTATTTTTTTTCTTCTATATTTTTCTTAGTTTTTGACAAAGATGTGTATGCCTTACCACTGTTCTTTAATAATTTTGTAAGGTTCCTTTTCTATAAATTAGGATTTGCTTTCCTATTGCGACCTTTTCTTTCATAGCTTTCATTTTCATCACACGGAGATGCCGTATCAACACTCGACGTAACTACACTGGGCACCTGAGTCAGTGTTAGCATTATTTGCTGGCAGTATTATGTATTTTCGGCCGTAAAATTATCGTTTTTCGTTCCAATGTATCGTACAAATACAAAAATTTTACACAGATACTTTTCGACAGTAATAATACGTATATCCTGCCTCTGAAGTGGAGACGAAATAAAAAAAAGTCATCACCTGTACATATCCACTACATCTAATCTAAAAAGCTACAGTTAAGTAGTTAAAATTTCCATTTCGATGACATTTGAACGGAATAAAAATGTTCGCAAAATTATGTTATGCACGTTGGATTATCGTACAATTTCGACACCTCTATGTTCGATCGTACCAAGTGGTAAATTATGTGATTTGTACGATAATTATGTGACGAATGCTAACGCTGACCTGAGTGTTAACACTGTCACACCGAGAATCAAGGATAGATGAAAAATCGAGAAAATTAATCTTTTCAGACTGGATTTCAACAGGAGACAGTACCTAATGCAATCAATTTGTTATTTTGTTCTTTAAACTCTTTATTATTTTTATTGAAACCTGAAGGTTCAGGATCAGAAGGTAACAGCTGACTGTTAGTGAAAAAATTGAATTTATATAATTATCTTCATCGGAATCTGTGTCCGTCATCTCTAGGTCATTTTTAGTTATAAAGTTTAGATCTGCAACGTTGTCGTGTAAAGAAAAAACTGAGCTAGAATTTGTCAAACATGTAGACACAGAAGTGTCACTATCATAATCAGTTTCCTGAACAATCACGTTTAGTCTGGTCTTTGATCTTTGTAGTTCAAACCATGATTCTTTATTATCTAACAGGGATAAACTCAGATTGTGTTGACTATCAGGTATGGAATTACTGTTGGAGGAGTTATCTAACAGAGCAGCTGGTTCATTCCATGTTGGGTTTTCAATTTGTGCCTCAAATCGGAGATTAACTGTCATCGGTAAAGTTATAATTTATAGCACTCATCTTTCTGCCTCATTTGGTGTGTGGTGTTCAATTTCCTAATCTTTATTCGTGTTTTTGTTGGATTTTAGCATTTTAAATATTCTTTGTACTCTACTACTCATTCTATTACCAAAAAACGGTGATTAATTATAATAAATTACGTATATCAAATAAAAATATACATTAAAAAATAATAATAATTTACTAAAATATTTAATTTTATTTTAAGTTTTATATTAAATTTATAATTATAATGAATTTACTATACCATCTAAAGAAATACAAAAGTAGCGCATTCCAAAATATGGCACTAACGTTTATCAAATAATATTACAACCTCTAAAATATTATAAGCAAAGCGGACGCTATGCTTAGTAAGGCCCTTTTCATTTAAAAGTGATTTTATACTTCTCTAAATCTGTAATACAAAATGGGCAATTTTGAAATATGGCACTTTTGTTAAAGAAAGAGGAATAAACTTACGTGATTTCTTAAGATCGAAACGGACATATTTCACTATATGGCGCTTTTGTTTATAAAATTACTAACGCAAGTTAAGGATTTTTTGAAATATGGCACTTTATCATAAAAGCAAAATGCGTTCGCTTCGATTATAGGGTCGCAACTGAGAAAATGGCAGTTTTGCTCATATTTGGTCCCCGAAACTCGAAAATACTAAAAAGGCGCTAGTATTGTTTTCATATATTATAATGAGAAATCAATGGGAGTCTCTTTTAAATACAAAAATATGACCTATTAACATCGCATTTTTTAAATAAAAACGATTTCACTTTTTTTCCATTTATGTCCCTTTTGTATTCAAGCAGCGATATATTGAGAAAGATTAATTTATAAATACATGGTCGCCTAAAACAAATTAGTTTGGTTTGAAATTTCCTCAAAAGCTTCAAAATTTAGTAAAATAGAAAAAAAACGCGTTTAAAAAAATGTTTTCAATTTATGAATAAATAAAATGTGAAAATAGAGACGACATAATCTATAATATAAAAATAAGTCGGATTTTCCTTCCTGACGCTATAATTCCAGAACGCACGAACCGATTTCCACGGTTTTGCATTCGTTAGAAAGGTCTCGGGCTCAGTGAGGTTTATAGAAAACAACATTCAGGAAAAATTTCAACAGAAAAGCAGGAAAACAGGGAGAATTATTTTTCACATACAGCGCCATCTCTGATACATAGCATGTACTATGTATATATTATATATATATATATATATATATATATATATATATATATATATACCGGGTGTATTTGGAACGCTTGAAAGTACCGTCTTCATGGAAGACCGCCCATGTGCACCCGGTACCCAAAAAGGGCGATAGATCAGATCCATCGAATTACAGGCCTATCGCTATTACCTCCCTTCTCTCCAAGGTTATGGAGCGTGTTATTAACACCAAGCTCCTCAGGTACCTAGAGAAACACGATTTGACCAGCGACCGGCAATACGGCTTTCGCCACGGTCGCTCGACTGGTGACCTTCTAGTGTATCTGACACACCGATGGGCTTCAGCCATCGAAAGTCAAGGTGAGGCATTAGCAGTTAGCCTAGATATGGCGAAGGCGTTCGATCGGGTCTGGCACCGGGGTCTTCTCTCGAAGTTGCCATCGTACGGACTACCCGAGGGTTTGTGCAAATGGGTTGCCAGTTTTTTGTCTGGTCGATGCATACGAGCCGTTGTAGATGGCTGCTGCTCCGCAAAACTAGACTTAAACGCTGGCGTTCCGCAAGGTTCTGTGCTGTCTCCAACGCTGTTTCTCCTGCATATCAATGACTTACTGTCTATTGATGGCATTCATTGCTATGCGGACGATAGCACTGGAGACGCGTTCTACACAGGCCGTGCAAACATCCCTCCGCTGTGGTAGAAAGTCGCGAACAACTTGTGTCTCAAATCGAGAGTAGTCTTTCCAAAGTCTCCGATTGGGGTCGAGACAATTTAGTCCAATTCAACCCCTCCAAGACACAAGTTTGTGCGTTCACCGCTAAGAAAACCCCATTCACTGTGGCCCCTCAATTCCAGGACACAACCCTTACCATCTCTAACAGTATTGGTATCCTTGGTGTCGACATATCCAGCGACGTCCAGTTCCGATGTCACCTGGAGGACAAGGTCAAGATGGCATCTAAAAAACTCGGTGTGCTTAACAAAGCGAAGCGGTACTTCACGCCGGGGCAAAGACTGCTTCTGTATAAATCGCAAGTCCGCCCCTATATGGAGTACTGCTCTCATCTCTGGGCGGGAGCACCGGCATACCAGCTTGGCCCTCTTGACTCGGTTCAAAGGAGAGCTGTGAGAATTGTCGACGATCCAATACTGACGAGCGATATCGAGCCCTTAAGTCTTAGAAGAGATGTTGCATCCCTATGCGTGCTCTATCGTTTGTATAATGGGTTGTGTTCCGAAGAATTGTTCGAAATGGTGCCAACGGCCACTTTTTATCACCGCACCGCTCGCCATCGACAGGGAATTCATGCTCACACATTGCAGCCCAAATGGTCCCGTACAGTTCGGTATCAGAGGAATTTCCTCCCACGGACCATTCGGCTGTGGAATGAACTCCCTGCCGAGGTTTTCCCACAGGACTACAGTATGGGGTCCTTCAAGAGGGGAGTAAATAGGTTTTTAAAGGGTCGGCAACGCGCATGTGATGCCCCTAGTGTTGCAGGCGTCCATAGGCTAAGGTAACCGCTTACCATCAGGCGAGCCGTATGCTTGATTGCCACCGTCGTGGTATTAAAAAAAAAAAAAAAAAAAACGAAGGGGTATGATAGTGTTGGCTTGACCTGACATGATGCAAGTGAAAAAAACGCGAAAGGAATTTTTTTTTTTCTTGCCTCTTTTCATAACTTTTTTCAGCATAATAAGTTTTTTTGGTGTTTGAGCGTAACATACAAACTGAAATGGTTATAGCGACTGTTGAAATAATCTTATTTATATTATCGATGAAACATTGATCAACAAAGTCTGATCGTTTCATTACTCTATATCTTTATGTTTTGAATGCTTTTATGAGTAGATTAAAAGATGATGCAGCTGCACTTTTGTCTGAACGAAAGGACATTGTTACATGATCCACATTAAAAGCCTTGTTAATCCAACATTTTGGAGACCCTTGCGGCTCGCAGTGAACAGTGCATCGATACCGAGTTATTATCTTTAAAAATTAATCTAGGTTTTTTCTCAGTTTTTGTAATAGAATATAAGGTGTTCAGTCGTTATTACCTAATATCGAAGGTCAATTCAATCCATGATTCAGATTTAAAACTTGCGAAGTCGACTGTCTATAATAATACAGCTTTAAATGTATTTTATATAACCTCTCGGAAAATAGGGTGCGTTTTGTTAGGCTTATATCACCCACAACTTTAGGACCAGCTTTAAGCATCGTTCACGACGAATTAAACTTCTTAGAGCAATATAAGAAGCGTAATCGTATACATGGTAATAGCCAAATTATGGGTTCAAGGACATCAAAACTTTGTTGTTGTAAGCCATTGTGTTATCATCGATGACACAAGACAAGGGTATAAAACCCTTCTTCCCTAATTTCAGAAATGAAAATTGGCATAAGTTCTATTTATATGACGTGAACGACCTTTTAAAATAATTAGACGAGAGTATAGATTTAAAAAATCGATTATTAAAAACTAGCACGACTTGTATTTTAATTATTAATAAAGAATTTGAGGCTAGCTTGCGTATGCCTTGCGCTATCGTAAATAGTTAAACTTATTTTTTTTGCAATTATTGCATGAAAAGATATGCATACATATGCATACATATGCATACATATGCATACATATGCGTACATATGCATACATATAGTAATCCATAATTCTTTAGATTATCCAAAACAAGTTTCATTTGTGGGAAAAACGTATTTAAATATTTTTAAGCAATTACTTTAAGAATAGGTAACCGCCTCGTTGGTCGAGTGGTCGCAAGCGTTACTACTAGGTTTCAGGTTTGATTCCTGGGTCGTCCAACGTATTATTGATATTATTGATTTTTTTTTTTCGATAATTCTCAGTAAAAGAGTGATATTATATTTATATATGAACATATATGTATATATATATATATATATATATATATATATATATATATATATATATATATGTATATATATATACTAGCGGCCCGCCCTGGCTTCGCACGGGTATATAACTAAAATTTCAAAAATTATAAATTTATATTTTTTTTTCACCTACACCTGCGTCGATACTGGAAAATATTTTATAATAGACGGATTGAGTTGTGAAACATGTGTCACAATAAAATGTAATTTAAATCAAAAGCACTAAAGAGTATTGATATCAACTACAAAGCAAATAAGATTTTACCCCCCTTTAACCCGTCTTCAATAAATTCTGTTAAAGAATATTTATGCAAAATTTGAAGTAGATTGGACCAAGGAATCACGTTGTCCCATACAAAATTTGCCCCCTTTTTTCACCCCCTTAGGGGTAGAATTTTTTTTTATTGGTTAAAATACGATATGCATGTAACAGATCTATCGCGTGATAAACAGAAAGTCTTAGAGGTTTTCTTATCAATAGGCGTTCCTGAATTATTAAAATATTTTTTAAGCAAATACATAAAGCTGAAAATAAAGTATTTTATTTATATTAAAGAAAAGAGAAAGTGAAAATTATTCAGTAATGTAATATTAATAATTCAGCTTTTGAGGAAGGTAAAGTTAATTTTTATGAATGCACAGAACAAGTAGAACATGTTGAAGATGAAGGAGAACAGAGATATAATAGGTAAACATCATGAATGAATCCCATCTGTTCTTAACCCTCCGATGCGCGCGCAACATTTTGTGACATGAAGAGTCGCGCCTGGGTCGAAAAGACCTGTATTTTCAAGATATTTTTTACTATAATATGATATATACCAGATTCTGTTTCCAAACATGGACAGCACTCTGCTGATATATTCTCTTATCATGACTTGATCTTTCTGTCTTATAAAATTCGCCCTCCCAAATCAAAGTCCCGAATACTTCTGCAGCGTAATTTTGGAGGAATTGATAAGGACCGCCTTTGTGACGATGCTCGTCAACTAGACTGGTCTGCGGTTCTTAACGCTGACTCGATTGACAAAAAGATAGAATTATTTAATATGCAAATTACCCAATTATATGATATACACGCACCTATTAGGCCTGTTAGATTAAAATACCTTCCAGCTCCCTGGTTGTCTGAGGAAATTAGAATTTTAATTGATAAAAAAAAAACAAAGCCAAATATAAATATAAAACTATCGCTGCAATACATTATGTAGAGATGCTCAACGCCGCCACATCCATAAGTCTGTCGAAAACGGCGACATAGCTAAAACTTGGAAATTTCTCGAAACACTAGGAGTTGGTAAATCATCTCGTAAAAATTCTATAAATTTTAACATCGATCTTCTTAATAAGCATTTCTCCTCCTGTACGATACTCAACGATGCTGATAAGCATCAAACTATCAATTTTCTTTCATCGCTACCAACCCCTAATATCCCACCCTTTACCTTCTCCTCTTTCACTGAAAGTGATGTTAAAAGGACTGTACTATCTGTGGCCTCGAATGCCGTTGGAACTGACTGCATAAGCCATAACATGATCATCCCTATCCTTGATATAATTATTCCTATTTTATTACACATCCTAAATTACTCTATCAGATGTAGTAAATTTCCTACAGCATGGAAAGATGCACAGATTATCCCGATTCCTAAAAAAACTAACTCATTCTGTGCATCCGATTTCCGACCTATTTCTATTCATCCATTCCTCTCAAAAATCCTAGAAAAATTAGTTTTTCAACAATTAAATAATTTCCTTTACGAGTATTCTCTCCTTAACCCTCTTCAATCCGGATCCCGCTCTGGTCATAATACGGTTTCTGCTCTTGTCAAAGTTACCGACGACATTCGATTAGCCATGGATAATAAACAACTCACAGTTTTAACTCTGTTGGATTTTAGTAACGCATTCAACTGCGTTGACTATGACATTCTATTGAGTGTATTGTGCACTTTTAACATATCTCCTTCGGTGATAGACTGGTTTCTGAGTTACCTTAAAGGGCGAAGACAGCGTGTACGCCATGATGGAACTTTATCTTCATGGTGTGACGTCCAAGCCGGGGTACCTCAAGGAGGCGTTTTATCTCCATTACTCTTCTCAATCTTCATCAACTCGATTACTCAATGCATTTCTTCTCTCTATCATAGGTATGCAGACGATGTCCAAATTTATCGCCATACAACACTTGAAGATCTACAGAGTACAGTTGACATGATCAACGGAGATTTAGCTCATATTTCAATGTGGAGTAAGCGTTACGGGCTCAATATCAACCCCGGCAAATGTCAGGTCATAATAATTGGCAGTCCAGGCTTGATTGCTACGGTTAATAGATCAACATTATCTCCTATTGTTTACAACGGTATTAGTTTGCCATATTGTACCACTGTTAAGGACCTTGGTGTACACCTCGACCCAACATTATCGTGGTCAGCACAATTAAAAGAAGTTAGCAGAAAAACCTTCGCTGCGCTGAGCTCCCTACGGCGCCTCAAGTCTTTTCTACCCATTCCTACCAAAATTATGCTAGCAAATTCTCTTCTACTATCAATTCTTGACTATGCAGATGCAAGCTATCTTAATCTAACTGAGGATCAACTTAATAAGCTTGAGCGACTTCAAAACCTCTCTATACGATTCATATTCTGCCTTCGCAAATATGACCATGTTTCCGAATTTCGTTCTAAACTCAAGTGGCTTCCAATACGTTCTCGCCGAAACCTGCATATTTTGCCTCTTCTGTACTGTGTGTTATGTGATCCAAAGGCACCGTCATATTTAAAAGAAAAATTTGAATTTCTTAGAGATCATTCTTCTTTAAGATCTTCAAGGCGACTAATGTTAAAATTGCCTGTCCATAAAACTAGATTTTTCAATCAGTCTTTCACTGTTCAGGCAATAAAACTATGGAATGATTTACCCTTGAATATAAAAGAAGCGAAATCACTTCCAATTTTTAAAAAATCCGTTAAGAGACATTACCTTAATAATGGGGACGATTCAAATTAAGTTATTTTTTATTTTTTTTATTTTTATATATATTTTTTTCTTATTTTGGTATTCTTGACTATAAATTCTATAACATACTTTTGGTATATTGATAAGTGTATTGCGCTAAGTTCGTGTATATGTATAATGTTTAAGTATTTTTGTGTAGATATTTGTATTTAAGTTTATAATAATATAACTGCACCACCTACTCGTTTTCTGTTATTAAATTACTCCAACATATCTGGGGTTGTCTGGAAGAAATGGCTAACTAGCCATAAGACCGCCCTTTGTACTTCACATTTTGTAATTATCAATCTATCTTGTTTGTTTATTTGTGGTGTACAAAAAAGTATAAATAAATAAATAAATATATGTTATATAGTTTGTACTTCGTTTCTGGTCACAATTAGTACATAGAAATAAAGTGTGGTCCCTACAAATATAAGTGTAACAACATTTGCATTGGGTTTTAGACATCTCATCAAAAACGTACACTCCACGTTTATGCAGATTTTAATCCGTAATTATTTCTGGCTTGCGTTTATCACCAATATCAGAATTTATTTTCGCATCATGTTGCATTTTCGAGGCAAGGAGCACCACTTTTCTTTTATTTGGTGTATACGACACTAACGTACAATTCTGCTGAAAGGCAAAACATGTGGTGTTTTCTAAGCCCATAATCTTTATGTAATTCTGTCATCAAAGGGAAACTTGTGAACCAGTTGCCCATCACAACCTTACGATGAGAACCCCTGATTTGCTTAACCGTTTGTTTTACAACATCCGTTGGGAAATTACTAATATTATATATTCCTGCATTTTCCTTTCTAGTGTCCACTTCTAAGTAAGTAGTATAGTAAGATCTTAAATCGGTCATCGCAAATATTTTAATCGCTTATTTGGCAGGCTTATTGTAAATTTCTCCTTCGATATCATCATCTTCCAAACTTCTGCTATTCTTTTGTCATCTAAGCGATTTTGCGATATCGTAAGAAGTAACTAATATTTAATTTAATTTAAGTGTCGTAGAAGTAACTAATATTTAAAAAGTTATCGAACAGAAATCGAGGTACTGGGTCTTTTCGACCCACGCGCGCCCACCCGCGGGTTAAGTGGCCAATCAAATCATAGTTAGAACACATCGAAACAAAATCATTTGCCTGTTTTTACTCTTCCATTTGTTTGCTGTGTGATCTAGTCATTACTGACAATATATTTTTAGTTATACTTTTAAGTTCATCACTAGTAATTTTAATCCTAGATAATGTATTTGCAAGTACATTTTCTTTGTCTTTTGAATATTATACTGTAAAATCGTATTATTCTAAGCGCAAATGAAACTTAATGTTATAATAATGTTTATGTTAAATAAATTGGGACGAATAAATTGTTTTTGTAATAAGATATCAGATTTCTTAGTGAGGAGATGCGTCTTCTTTTCATCAATCATTTGAGTCACGCTACTATGTAGATCACGCTACAATCTTATCTTAGTACTTTGAGAAAACCTTGTCTTTAATACAAAATTTATTAATAATTGTGTATATGTATCCCTAATCACTGTAGAATGTAATTCTACTGCGTCAACTAATTGTTTAGTGACGGCTTTTGAGTCATCCATGGCTAGCAATAATGACAGTGCCATCTTTATATTGAAACTGTATTTTGAAGCCATGATTTCCTTATTTTTCTCTTTTTAATCATCTAATATTTGTTTATATGTATCTAATATCTTTATAATCATAAGAACTTTAATTTATTTCACAATACAATTTATTACTTGAAAAAATACTATGGCAAAAACTTATTGATTACTAAATATAATACACTATTTAATAATACACTACTTAATAAATCAGTACTATTACCTCTAATATCAGTCTTCTGATCTGGTCTCAGCTTGGCTCTATACTACCTCTTGTTTTCGCACCAACCAACTGCCTGGCGCTTAACGTTCTTTGTGAGGAACCTGTTGATCTTCTTCTAGGTTAGGTATATAAGATGATTGATTTTATTATTATTAAACTGCAATTAGAACAAGCTCGTCCCGAACAAGCCGGTTTCCGAAAAGGCTATAGTACCATAGACCACATACATACGCTGCGATATATTATATAAAAGACTGAGGAATATAATTGACCTTTATGCTTGGGGTTTGTGGATAATGAGAAAGCCTTCGATTCGATTGAAACTTGGGCGGTGCTGCAGTCTCTCCAGCGGTGAAATATTAACTACCGCTATATCAAAATGTTGCAGTGCTTGTACAGTAACGCTAATATGTCGGTTCGAGTACAGGAGCATAGCACGAAAGCGAGTCCAATGCAGCGAGGTGTGAGACAAGGAGATGTCATCTCACCAAAACTGTTTACCGCAGCATTTAAAGACGCTTTCAAGCTTCTGGAATGGAAAGGATTCGGTATCAATATAAACAGCGAGTACATTACTCACCTTCGATTTGCTGACGATATCGTTCTTATGGCAGAATCGCTGGAAGACCTCTAGATCATGCTCAGTGACCTCGATGAAGTTTCCCGACGGGTGGGCCTTAAAATGAATATGGACACGACAAATATCATGTCGAATGTTCATGTCGTACTTACCCCCATATCGGTTGGAAATTCAACTCTCGAAGTTGTTGACGAGTACATCTATTTAGGACAAAATGTCCAACTTGCTAGTTCCAACCTCGAGAGAGAGGTCAATCGTCGAATCCAGGTATGATGGACAGCGTTCGGGAAGTTAAAAAACATCTTTTTATTCGTCATACCTAAGTGCCTGAAGGCGAAAGTCTTCGAGCAATGTGTGTTATCAGTGATGACATGGATCTGAGACATGGTCTCGGACAATGGACCTTTTAAACAAGCTTAAAGACCCACAGCGTGCAATGGAGAGAGCTATGCCTGGTATTTCTCTGCGAGATCGAAGAGATGGTGAGAGATCAGAAATGATGAGATCCGCAGACGAACGAAGGTTGCCTTAAACCGGTCGCTCTGGAGGTCGATGGGGGAGGCCTACGTTCAGCAGTGGTCATCCTATGGCTGATATGATGATGATGATGATGATGATGATGATTCTTTGTTTTTAATATATACGTCAATAGATTAGGTACACTACACCACATTACAAGTGTAAAAATATTACGTATGTTGCACAACATATCTAGACATTAGGCTATTATATTACGTCGGGGCGTCACGGTTGCATGCGAAAGCGATCCCGTGGCGCCCCACTACGACGATGAGGGCACCGCTGGGTTTTAGTGCGGTATTCTGGCACCCGTCGCCTTTGGGCGGCGGGATGCTTAAATGCATTCCAAAAGTCTATTATATTACGTACTCACGTATCGCTACGATAATTAATATTTTCTTATCAGTAATCAGTATTTTTAACGATTTATGCTGACATTGCAAAAAATAGTAAGATTGTAAGTTTTGATGTAACGAATGTTAAATTATAATAACAAATACGTTTTTATTATGAGAATCTGATAAAGTGTAAGGTTAAGATTGCACTTTAGGGCGCTACACTACTAGCAACTTAATTTGACCAAATTTATTAAATAACTTTTCGGTACCAAATTTAAGGTTACTCCTATTTTTCTTGAGAAAAAGTCTCGAACAGGCTGTTTCCAGTTACCTGTTATTCTAAAGTAACGGCACGTTTGCTCAGCGTCAAATATCAACTGGCTGAACTGAACTAAACTGAATCAGCCTGTAAGCGTCTTATTACTAGATAAAAGCCTTTTCTCCATCTAGGACAAAGTTTGCAGCTTAATCCACCACGTTGCTCCACTGCAGGTTGGCGGATAATTCCTCTATGAGATCGACAACTTATTGTGCTCCTACTCCTGCCTTATATTGACATTTAATATAGTTGTGAAGTTAAAGTTCTTTTCAACACTCGTCATGACAATCAAGGTTGTTATGTTAAATTCGTAACTGTGGATCCGTATAGATTAAAAAAACAAAACATTTATCATATGTTCTCCAGCCGATTCGAATATAATTGAATGACTTTTCCTTACTGAACCTTATTAATAACCTCTTATAATATTGTGATAACATTTTACGTTTAACCGCAATATTACACATATAACTTAATGATTATGTTCCCTGGACACACATAATATATGTATATGTTCTTTTGTATTATAACTACAATCGTGTGGTCCTATAAA